>CAWUFW010027680.1:0-25521 GCA_963921515.1 Calotriton arnoldi | reverse complement strand
ACACAAGTAGACATATACCTCAGTGACAAGAGCATGCAGACCTTTAAACTTGACAGCTTACACTTCCCATTTGAGTACAGAAAGAGGCGAGAGAAGTACAGAAAGAAGCAAGAGATGTGCAGAAAGAAACAAAAGAAGTGCAGTAAGAAGTAACAGAGGTGCAGAAAGAGGCAACAGGGGTGCAGAAAGAGGGAAGAGGGGTGCAGAAAGAGGCAAGGGGCTGCAGAAAGAAGCAAGAGAGCTGCAGAAAGAAACAAAAGAAGTTCAGAAAGAAGGAACAGAGGTGCGGAAAGAGGCAAGAGGGGTGCAAAAAGAGGTAAGAGGGGTACAGAAAGAGGTATAAGGGGTGCAGAACAAAGCAAGAGAGGTGCAGAAAGAAACAAAAGAAGTACAGTAAGAAGGAACAGAGGTGCAGAAAGAGGCAACAGGGGTGCAGAAAGAGGGAAGAGGGGTGAAGAAAGAGGCACGAGGGGTGCAGAAAGAAGCAAGAGAGGTGCAGAAATAAGCAACAGAAGTGCAGAAAGAAGCAACACAGGTGCAGAAAGACAGATGAGGGGCGGAAAAAGAGGCAAGCGAAGTGCAGAAAGAAGCAACAGGGATGAAAAAAGGGGGAAGAGGAGTGGAGAAAGAGGCAAGAGGGGTGCAGAAAGAAGCAAGAGAGGTGCAGAAAGAAACAAAAGAAGTGCAGAAAGAAGCAACGGAGGTGCAGAAAGAGGCAAAATGAGTGCAGAAAGAGGGAAGAGGGGTGCATAAAGAAGCAACAGAGATGCAAAAAGGGGGAAGTGGGGTGGAGAGAGAGGCAAAAGGGATACAGAAAGAAGCAAGAGAGTTGCAGAAAGAAACAAAAGTAGTGCAGAAAGAAGGAACAGATGTGCAGAAAGAGGCAAGATGGAGCAGAAATAGGGAAAAGGGGTGATCAAAGAGGCATAAGGGTTGCAGAAAGAAAGGACAGACGTGCAGAAAGAAGCAAGAGAAGTGCAGAAAGAAGCAACAGAGGTGCAGAAAGAGGGATGAGGGGTGGAGAAAGAGAAGTGCAGAAAGAAGCAACAGAGATGCAAAAAGGGGGAACAGGGGTGGAGAAAGTGGGAAGAGGGATGCAGAAAAAAGCAAGAGAGGTGCAGAAAGAAGCAAAAGAAGAACAGAAAGAAGGAACAAAGGTGCAGAAAGAGGCAAGAGGGGTGCAGAAAGAGGGAAGATGGGTGCAGAAAGAAGCACGAGTGGTGAAGAAAGAAGCAAGAGAGGTGTAGAAAGAAGCAAGAGTAGTGCAGAAAGAAGCAACAGAAACCAGAAAGAGGCAAGAGGGGTGCAAAAAGAGGAAAGACGGGTGCAGAAAGAAGCACGAGGGGTGCAGAAAGAAGCATGAGATGTGCAGCAAGAAACAAAAGAAGTGTAGAAAGAAGGAACAGAGGTACAGAGAGAGGCAACAGGATAAAGAAAGAGGGAAGAGGGGTGGAGAAAGAGGCAAGGGGCTGCAAAAAGAAGCAAGAGAGCTGCAGAAAGAAACAAAACAAGTGCAGAAAGAAGGAACAGAGGTGCAGAAAGAGGCATAATGGGTGCAGAAAGAAGCAAGAGGTGCAGAAATAAACAAAAGAAGTGCAGAAAGAAGGAACAGAGGTGGAGAAAGAGGCAGGAGGGGTGCAGAAAGAAACAAAAGAAGTGCAGAAAGAAGCAACAGAGGTGCAGAAAGAGGCAAGAGGAGTGCAGAAAGAGGGAAGAGGGATGCAGAAAGTGGCACAAGGGGTGCAGAAAGAAGCTAGAGAGGTGCTGAAAGAAGCAAGAGAAGTGCATAAAGAAGCAACAGAGATGCAGAAAGGGGGAATTGGGGTGGAGAAAGAGGCAAGAGGGATACAGAAGGAAACAAGAGAGGTGCAGAAAGAAACAGAAGAAGTGCAAAAAGAAGGAACAGAGGTGCAGAAAGAGTCAAGAGGGGTACAGAAAGAGGGAAGAGGGGTGCAGAAAGAAGGGACAGAGGTGCTGAAAGAACCAAGAGACGTGCAGAAAGAAGCAACAGAGGTGCAGAAAGAGGGATGAGGGGTGGAGAAAGAGGCAAGAGAAGTGCAGAAAGAAGCAACAGAGATGCAAAAAGGGGGAAAAGGGGTAGGGAAAGTGGCAAGAGGGGTGCAGAAAGAAGCAAGCGAGGTGCAGAAAGAAACAAAAGAAGAAAGAAGGAACAGAGGTGCAGAAAGAGGCAAGAGGGGTGCAGAAAGGAGCAACAGTGATGCAGAAAGAGGCAAGAGGGGTGCAAAAAGAGGGAAGAGGGGTGCAGAAAGAGGCACGAGGGGTACAGAAAGAGGCAAGAGATGTATAGCAAGAAACAAAAGAAGTGCAGAAAGAAGGAACAGAGGTGCGAAAGAGGCAACAAGGGTGAAGAAAGAGGGATGAGTGGTGTAGAAAGAGGCACGAGGGGTACAGAAAGAAGCAAGAGAGGTGCAGAAAGAAGCAAGAGAAGTGCATAAAGAAGCAACAGAGATGCAGAAAGGGGGAAGTGGGGTGGAGAAAGAGGCAAGAGTGATACAGAAAGAAGCACGAGTGGTGCAGAAAGAAGCAAAGAGGTGCAGAAGGAAGCCAGAGTAGTGCAGAAAGAAGCAACAGAGGTGCAGAAAGAGGCAAGAGGGGTACAAAAAGAGGGAAGAGGGGTGCAGAAAGAGGCACAGGTGTATAGAAAGAGGCAAGAGATGTGCAGCAAGAAACAAAAGCAGAGGTGCCGAAAGAGGCAACAGGGGTAATGAGAGAAGGATGAGGGGTGGAGAAAGAGGAAAGGGGGTGCAGAAAGAAGCAAGAGAGCTGCAGAAAGAAACAAAAGAAGTGCAGAAAGAAGGAACAGAGGTGCAGAAAGAGGCAAAAGGGGTACAGAAAGAGGCAAAAGGGGTTCAGAAAGAAGCAAGAGAGGTGCAGAAAGAGGCTAGAGGAGTGCAAAATGAGGGAAGACGGGGGCTGAAAGAGGCACGTGGGGTGCAGAAAGAAGCAAGAGAGGTGCAGAAAGAAGCAAGAGAAGTGCATAAATAAGCAACAGAGATGCAGAAAGGGGAAAGTGGGGTGAAGAAAGAGGCAAGAGGGATACAGAAATAAACAACAGAGGTACAGAAAGAAACAAAAGAAGTGCAAAAAGAAGGAACAGAGGTGCAGAAAGAGGCAAGAGGAGTGCAGAAAGAGGGAAGAGGGGTGTGAAAGAGGTACAAGGGGTGCAGAAAGAAGCAAGAGGGGTGCAGAAAAAGCAAGAGAGTTGCAGAAAGAAACAAAAGAAGTGCAAAAGGAAGGAACAGAGGGTCAGAAAGAGGGAAGAGGGGTGCAGAAAGAGGGAAGAGGGATGCAGAAAGAGGCACAAGGGTTGTAGAAAGAAGGGACAGAGGTGCAGAAAGGAGCAAGGGAAGTGCAGAAAGAAGCAACAGAGGTGCAGAAAGAGGGATGAGGGGTGGAGAAAGAGGCAAGAGAAGTGCAGTAAGAAGCAACAGAGATGCAAAAAGGGGGGACAGGGGTGGAGAAAGTGGCAAGAGGGGTGCGAAAAGAGGGAAGAGGGGTGAAGAAAGAGGCACGAGGGGTGCAGAAAGAGACAAGAGAGCTGCAGAAAAAAACAAAAGAAGTGCAGAAAGAAGGAACAGAGGTGCAGAAAGAGGCAACAAGGGTGAAGAAAGAGGGTTGAGTGGTGTAGAAAGAGGCACAAGGGGTACAGAAAGAAGCAAGAGAGGTGCAGAAAGAAGCAAGAGAAGTGCATAAAGAAGCAACAGAGATGCAGAAAGGGGGAAGTGGGGTGAAGAAAGAGGCAAGAGCGATACAGAAAGAGGCACAAGTGGTGCAGAAAGAAGCAAAGAGGTGCAGAAAGAAGCAAGAGTAGCGCAGAAAGAAGCAACAGAAGTGCAGAAAGAGGCAAGAGGGGTACAAAAAGAGGGAAGAGGGGTGCAGAAAGAGGCCAGAGGGGTGCATAAAGAGGCAAGAGTTGTGCAGCAAGAAACAAAAGAAGTGCAGAAAGAAGGAACAGAGGTGCAGAGAGAGGCAAAGGGGTACAGGTAGAGGCAAAGGGGTGCAGAAAGAAGTGAGAGGTGCAGAAAGAAACAAAAGAAGTGCAGAAAGAAGGAACAGAGGTGCAGAAAGAGGCAAGAGGGGTGCAGAAAGAAACAAAAGAAGTACGGAAAGAAGCAGCAGAGGTGCAGAAAGAGGCAAGAGGAGTGCAGAAAGAGGGAAGAGGGGGGCAGAAAGAGGCACGTGGGGTGCAGAAAGAAGCAAAAGAGGTGCAGAAAGAAGCAACAGAAGTGCATAAAGAAGCAACAGAGATGCAGAAAGGGGAAAGTATGGTGAAGAAAGAGGCAAGAGGGATACAGAAAGAAACACGAGAGGTGCAGAAAGAAACAAAAGAAGTGCAAAAAGAAGGAACAGAGGTGCAGAAAGAGGCAAGAGGGGTGCGGGAAGAGGGGTGTAAAAGAGACACGAGGGGTGCAGAAAGAAGCAAGAGGGGTGCAGAAAAATCAAGAGAGTTGCAGAAAGAAACAAAAGAAGTGCAAAAAAAAGGAACAGAGGGTCAGAAAGAGAGAAGAGGGGAGCAGAAAGAGGGAAGATGGGTGCAGAAAGAGGCACAAGGGTTGTAGAAAGAAGGGACGGGTGCAGAAAGGAGCAAGAGAAGTGCAGAAAGAATCAACAGAGATGCAAAAAGGGGGGGCAGTGGTGGAGAATGTGGCAAGAGGGGTACAGAAAGAAGCAAGAGATGTGCAGAAAGAAACAAAAGCAGAGCAGAAAGAAGGAACAAAGGTGCAGTAAGAGGCAAGAGGGGTGCAGAAAGAGAGAAGAGGGGGCAGAAAAAAGCATGAGTGATGCAGAAAGAAGCAAAGAGGTGCAGAAAGAAGCAAGAGTAGTGCACAAAGAAGCAACAAAGGTGCAGAAAGAGGCAAGATGGGTGCAAAAAGAGGGAAGAGGGGTGCAGAAAGAGGCATGAGGGGTGCAGAAAGAAGCACGAGATGTGCCGCAAGAAACAAAAGAAGTGCAGAAAGAAGGAACAGAGGTGCAGAAAGAGGCAACAGGGGTGAAGAAAGAGGGAAGGGGGTAGAGAAAGAGGCAAGGGGGTAAGGAAAGAAGCAAGAGAGCTTCAGAAAGAAACAAAAGAAGAGCAGAAAGAAGGAACAGAGGTGCAGAAAGAGGCAAGAGGGGTGCAGAAAAAGGCAATAGGAGTGCAGAAAGGGGGAAGTGGGTGGACAAAGAGGGATACAGAAAGAAACAAGAGAGGTGCAGAAAGAAACAAAAGAAGTGCAGAAAGAAGGAACAAAGGTGCAGAAAGAGGCATGAGGGGTGCAGAAAGAAGGAAGAGGGGTGCAGACAGAGGCACAAGGGTTGCAGAAAAAAGGGACAGAGGTGCAGAAAGAATCAAGAGAAGTGCAGAAAGAAGAAACAGAGGTGCAGAAAGAGGTAACAGGGGTGGAGAAAGTAGCAAGAGGGGTGCATTAAGAAGCAAGAGTGGTGCAGAAAGAAGCAAGAAAGGTGTAAATGAAGCAAGAGGAGTGCATAAAGAAGCAACAGAGGTGCAGAAAGAGGCAAGAGGGGTGCAAAAAGAGGGAAGAGGGGTGTAGAAAGAGGCACAAGGGGCACAGAAAGAAGCAAGATACGTGCAGAAAGAAACAAAAGAAGTGCAGAAAGAAGGAACAGAGGTGCAGAAAGGGGCAACAAGAGTGCAGAAAGAGGGAAGAGGGGTGGAGAAAGTGGCAAGGGGGAGCAGCAAGAAGCATGAGAGCTGCAGAAAGAAACAAAAGAAGTGCAGAAAGAAGGAACAGAGATGCAGAATAGGCAAGAGGAGTGCAGAAGGAGGCAAAAGGGGTGCAGAGAGAAGCGAGAGGTGCAGAAAGAAAGAAAAGAAGTGCAGAAAGAAGGAACAGAGGTGCATAAAGAGGCACGAGGAGTGCAGAAAGAAGCAAGAGGAGTGCAGAAAGAAGCAACAGAGGTGCAGGAACAGGCAAGAGGGGTGCAAAAAGAGGGATGCAGAAGGAGGCACATGGGGTGCAGAAAGAAGCAAGAGAGGTGCTGAAAGAAGCAAGAAAAGTGCATAAAGAAGCAACAGAGATGCAGAAAGGGGGAATTGGGGTGGAGAAAGAGGAAAGAGGGATACAGAAAGAAACAAGAGAGGTGCAGAAAGAAACAGAAGAAGTTCAAAAAGAAGTAACAGAGGTGCAGGAAAAGGCAAGAGTGGTGCAGAAAGAGGGAAGAGGGGTGTGAAAGAGGCACGAGGGGTGCAGAAAGAAGCAAGAGGGGTGCAGAAAGATGCAAGAGAGTTGCAGAAAGAAACAAAAGAAGTGCAGAAAAAAGGAACAGAGGTGCAGAAAGAGACAAGAGGGGTACAGAAAGAGGGAAGAGGGGTGCAGAAAGAAGGGACAGAGGTGCTGAAAGAACCAAGAGAAGTGCAGAAAGAAGCAACAGAGGTGCAGAAAGAGGGATGAGGGGTGGAGAAAGAGGCAAGAGAAGTGCATAAAGAAGCAACAGAGTTGCAAAAAGGGGGAATAGGGGTAGAGAAAGTGGCAAGAGGGGTGCAGAAAGAATCAAGAAAGGTGCAGAAAGAAACAAAAGAAGAGCAGAAAGAAGGAAAAGAGGTGCAGAAAGAGGCAAGAGGGGTGCAGAAAGAAGCAACAGTGATGCAGAAAGAGGCAAGAGATGTGCAGCAAGAAACAAAAGAAGTGCAGAAAGAAGGAACAGAGGTGCGAAAGAGGCAACAAGGGTGAAGAAAGAGGGATGAGTGGTGTAGAAAGAGGCACGAGGGGTACAGAAAGAAGCAAGAGAGGTGCAGAAAGAAGCAGGAGAAGTGCATAAAGAAGCAACAGAGATGCAGAAAGGGGGAAGTGGGTTGGAGAAAGAGGCAAGAGTAATACACAAAGAAGCACAAGTGGTGCAGAAAGAAGCAAAGAGGTGCAGAAAGAAGCTAGAGTAGTGCAGAAAGAAGCAACAGAGGTGCAGAAAGAGGCCAGAGGGGTACAAAAAGAGGGAAGAGGGGTGCAGAAAGAGGCACAGGGGTGTAGAAAGAGGCAAGAGATTTGCAGCAAGAAACAAAAGAAGTGCAGAAAGAAGCAACAGAGGTGCCGAAAGAGGCAACAGGGGTGATGAGAGAAGGATGAGGGGTGGAGAAAGAGGAAAGGGGGTGCAGAGAGAAGCAAGAGAGGTGCAGAAAGAAACAAAAGAAGTGCAGAAAGAAGGAACAGAGGTGCAGAAATAGACAAAAGGGTTACTGAAAGAGGCAAAAGGGGTGCAGAAAGAAGCGAGAGGTGCAGAAAGAAACAAAAGAAGTGCAGAAAGAAGCAAGAGAGGTGCAGAAAGAGGCAAGAGGAGTGCAAAAATAGGGAAGAGGCGGGCAGAAAGAGGCACGTGGGGTGCAGAAAGAAGCAAGAGAGGTGCAGAAAGAAGCAAGAGAAGTGCATAAAGAAGCAACAGAGATGCAGAAAGGGGAAAGTGGGTGAAGAAAGAGGCAAGAGGGATACAGAAATAAACAACAGAGGTACAGAAAGAAATAAAAGAAGTGCAAAAAGAAGGAACAGAGGTGCAGAAAGAGGCAAGAGGGGTGCAGAAAGAGGGAAGAGGGGTGTGAAAGAGGTACAAGGGGTGCAGAAAGAAGCAAGAGGGGTGCAGAAAAAAGCAAGAGTTGCAGAAAGAAACAAAAGTAGTGCAAAAGGAAGGAACAGATGGTCAGAAAGAGGTAAGAGGGGTGCAGAAAGAGGGAAGAGGGGTGCAGAAAGAGGCACAAGGGTTGTAGAAAGAAGGGACAGAGGTGCAGAAAGGAGCAAGGAAAGTGCAGAAAGAAGCAACAGAGGTGCAGAAAGAGGGATGAGGGGTGGAGAAATAGGCAAGAGAAGTGCAGTAAGAAGCAACAGAGATGCAAAAAGGGGGGACAGGGGTGGAGAAAGTGGCAAGAGGGGTGCGAAAAGAGGGCAGAGGGGTGCAGAAAGAGGCACGAGGGGTGCAGAAAGAGACAAGAGAGCTGCAGAAAGAAACAAAAGAAGTGCAGAAAGAAGGAACAGAGGTGCAGAAAGAGGCAACAAGGGTGAAGAAAGAGGGATGAGTGGTGTAGAAAGAGGCACGAGGGGTGCAGAAAGAAGCAAGAGAGGTGCAGAAAGAAGCAAGAGAAGTGCATAAAGAAGCAACAGAGATGCAGAAAGGGGGAAGTGGGGTGAAGAAAGAGGCAAGAGTGATACAGAAAGAAGCACGAGTGGTGCAGAAAGAAGCAAAGAGGTGCAGAAAGAAGCAAGAGTAGTGCAGAAAGAAGCAACAGAGGTGCAGAAAGAGGCAAGAAAGGTACAAAAAGAGGGAAGAGGGGTGCAGAAAGAGGCACGAGGGGTGCATAAAGAGGCAAGAGATGTGCAGCAAGAAACAAAAGAAGTGCAGAAAGAAGGAACAGAGGCGCCGAAAGAGGCAACAGGGGTGACGAAAGAAGGATGAGGGGTGGAGAAAGAGGAAAGGGGGTGCAGAAAGAAGCAAGAGAGCTGCAGAAAGAAACAAAAGAAGAGCAGAAAGAAGGAACAGAGGTGCAGAGAGAGGCAAAAGGGGTACAGATAGAGGCAAAAGGGGTGCAGAAAGAAGTGAGAGGTGCAGAAAGAAACAAAAGAAGTGCAGAAAGAAGGAACAGAGGTGCAGAAAGAGGCAAGAGGGGGGCAGAAAGAAACAAAAGAAGTGCGGAAAGAAGCAACAGACGTGCAGAAAGAGGCAAGAGGAGTGCAGAAAGAGGGAAGAGGGGGGCAGAAAGAGGCACGTGGGGTGCAGAAAGAAGCAAGAGAGGTTCAGAAAGAAGCAAGAGAAGTGCATAAAGAAGCAACAGAGATGCAGAAAGGGGAACGTGGGGTGAAGAAAGAGGCAAGAAGGATACAGAAAGAAACAAGAGAGGTGCAGAAAGAAACAAAAGAAGTGCAAAAAGAAGGAACAGAGGTGCAGAAAGAGGCAAGAGGGGTGCAGAAAGAGAGAAGAGGGGTGTGAAAGAGGCACAAGGGGTGCAGAAAGAAGCAAGAGGGGTGCAGAAAAAAGCAAGAGAGTTGCAGAAAGAAACAAAAGAAGTGCAAAAGGAAGGAACAGAGGGTCAGAAAGAGAGAAGAGGGGAGCAGAAAGAGGGAAGATGGGTGCAGAAAGAGGCACAAGGGTTGTAGAAAGAAGGGACAGAGGTGCTGAAAGGAGCAAGAGAAGTGCAGAAAGAATCAACAGAGGTGCAGAAAGAGGGATGAGGGGTGGAGAAAGAGGCAAGAGAAGTGCAGAAAGAAGCAACAGAGATGCAAAAAGGGGGGACAGGGGTGGAGAAAGTGCCAAGAGGGGTGCAGAAAGAAGCAAGAGATGTGCAGAAAGAAACAAAAGCAGAGCAGAAAGAAGGAACAAAGGTGCAGTAAGAGGCAAGAGGGGTGCAGAAAGAGAGAAGAGGGGGCAGAAAAAAGCACGAGTGATGCAGAAAGAAGCAAAGAGGTGCAGAAAGAGGGAAGAGTAGTGCAGAAAGAAGCAACAAAGGTGCAGAAAGAGGCAAGAGGGGTGCAAAAAGAGGGAAGAGGGGTGCAGAAAGAGGCATGAGGGGTGCAGAAAGAAGCACGAGATGTGCAGCAAGAAACAAAAGAAGTGCGGAAAGAAGGAACAGAGGTGCAGAAAGAGGCAACAGGGGTGAAGAAAGAGGGAAGGGGTGGAGCAAGAGGCAAGGGGGTACAGAAAGAAGCAAGAGAGCTACAGAAAGAAACAAAAGAAGAGCAGAAAGAAGGAACAGAGGTGCAGAAAGAGGCAAGAGGGGTGCAGAAAAAGGCAATAGGAGTGCAGAAAGAAGCAAGAGCTGCAGAAAGAAACAAAAGAAGTGCAGAGAGAAGATACAGAGGTGCAGAAAGACGCAAGAGGGGTGCAGAAAGAAACAAAAGAAGTGCAGAAAGAAGCAACAGAGGTGCAGAAAGAGGCAAAAGACGTGCAGAAAGCGGGAAGTGGGTGGAGAAAGAGGGATACAGAAAGAAACAAGAGAGGTGCAGAAAGAAATAAAAGAAGTGCAGATAGAAGGAACAAAGGTGCAGAAAGAGGCAAGAGGGTGCAGAAAGAAGGAAGAGGTGTGCAGACAGAGGCACAAGGGTTGCAGAAAAAAAAAGACAGAGGTGCAGAAAGAATCAAGAGAAGTGCAGAAAGAAGAAACAGAGGTGCAGAAAGAGGGAACAGGGGTGGAGAAAGAGGCAAGGGGGAGCAGCAAGAATAGGCAAGAGGGGTGCAGAATGAGGCAAAAGGGGTGCAGAGAGAAGCAAGAGGTGCAGAAAGAAAGAAAAGAAGTGCAGAAAGAAGGAACAGAGGTGCATAAAGAGGCACGAGGAGTGCAGAAAAAAGCAAGAGGAATGCAGAAAGAAGCAACAGAGGTGCAGAAACAGGCAAGAGGGGTGCAAAAAGAGGGAAGAGGGGTGCAGAAGGAGGCACATGGGGTGCAGAAAGAAGCAAGAAATGTGCAGAAATAAACAAAAGAAGTGCAGAAAGAAAGAACAGAGGTGCAGAATGTGGTAACGGGTGCAGAAAGAGGGTGAATGGGTGGAGAAGGAGGCAAGGGGAGCAGAAAGAAGCAAGAGAGCTGCAGAAAGAAACAGAAGTAGTGCAGAAAGATGGAACAGAGGTGCAGAAAGAAGCAAAAGGGTTACAGAAAGAAGCAAGAGAGGTGCAGAAAGAAGCAACAGAGGTGCAGAAAGAGGGGTGGAGAAAGAGGCAAGAGGGGTGCAGAAAGAAGCAAAGAGAGGTGCAGAAAGAAGCAACAGAGGTGCAGAAAGAGGGAAGAGGGGTGGAGAAAGAGACAAGAGAAGTGCATAAAGAAGCAACATAGATACAGAAAGGGGGACGAGTGGTGGCAAAAGAGGCAAGAGGGGTGCAGAAAGAAGCAAGAGAGGTGCAGAAAGAAACAAAAGAAGTGCAGAAAGAAGGAACAGAGGTGCAGAAAGAGGCATGAGGGGTGCAGAAAGAGGGAAGGGGGTGCAGAAAGAGGCAAGAGAGGTGCAGAAAGAGGCAAGAGGGGTGCAAAAAGAAGCAAGTGAGGTGCAGAAAGAGGCAAAAGAGGTGCAGAAAGTAGAAGAGATTTGCAGAAAGAGGCAAGAGAAGTGCATAAAAAGAAAGTAAGGTGCAGAAAGAAGCAACAGAAATGCAGAAAGAGGCAAGAGAGGCGCAGAAAGAAGCAAGAGTGGCTTGCACACCATTAGTACCAATTTAACACCCACATTTAGCAATAAGTAACAGGTGACCATTCTAGGTTTGCAAAGGACCTTCCACCACGCTGTAACACTTGTTACTGAATTTTTGGTAATGTTTGAGCCAGAAAGAAGGCTTTTTTGTTTAAATCTGCAGATTAGGCAGCAGATGATGGATTATGTGGCTAATGTGGAAAATGTATAATTGTGTGAAAGTTGGTGCAGCCAAACAGTTGCATAATTCCAGTGGCCCTGCTCATACCTCTGACTAGGTACAGAAGTACTCCTCAGTGATTCCTTCTTTTTTTGTCTCATTGAGTTCATAGTTTAGCTTCTATAGAAATAAGGAAGACTAAACCTGAGGTTACCACTCCACAACACAGACTACCATACCATATAATTACTCTCCATAACACATTATCCCACTCTACATAATTCCTATACACTAAATACCACATACTTTCTATCCACATAATTTCACTGCACAACATACCGCATAATTCCACTACACACAACGGGGCTTATTTACAAGGCTCTTGCGCCACTTTTGCATCATTTTTAACATGGGAAAAGTGACGCAAAAGTGGCGCAAGGGGCTTGTAAATCTGCCCCAACGTACATCCACTCCACTCCAAAAAACATTAGTAAAACACTTTTACATTTACAACGCCAATAGCTCTAACTCTTGCAAATGCGAGACCTATTACATTACAAATCCTTCTTTAACTGGTAGTCGCGTTTGCAGAGTGGTGGAGAAAGGGGGCTGGGCCTCCAACCAGGGCTCAGGAATTCCGCTGCATAGGACTTACATGAGGTACCAGGAGGGCTTCTTAGCCCCCAAAGTCCCTCAGGAGTAAAGTGGACTTCATCCCCCAACCAGTACTGTGCCAGGAGGCGCATTTGCAGAGTGGTGGAGAAAGGGCGGGGTATTGCCTCCGAAGACCTCTTAGCAATCCCACTGTGTGGGACTTAGTAGAGGTAACAGGAGGGGTAGATGGCTCCCAAGGACAACCTTGGGTGCCAACTACCCCTCCTATTACCTCCAGTAAGTCCCACACAGCAGCATTGCTAAGTACTCATAGCAGGCCACGCCCCCTTTCCCCACCACTCTACAAACGTGCTCCCTGGCGTGCTCTTGGATGGGGATTAAAGTCCACTTCGCTGCTGGGGGTTCTTAGGGGCCAACTAGCCTACCTGATACCTCCAGTATGCCCCAGATAGTGGGATTGCTGATAGGTGGACACAGGCCACGCCCCCTTTGTCCACCACTCTGCAAACACGACTCCTGGTGTGCTCTTGGTTGGGGGATGAAGTCCCCTTGCCTCCTGAGGGTCCCTGGGGTCCAACTAGCCCACCAGTTACCTCCAGTAAGCTCCACACAGCTGGATTGCTGAGAGTGGTCCGAGGCCCTGCCCCCTTTTTACACCACATTGCAAACGCGCCTCCTAGCACACTGCTGTTCAGGGGATGAAGTTCACTTTAATCCTGAGGTCCTCAGGACACAAGAGGACCTCATCGCCCCACGGGCAGTGAGCCAAGAGGCGCGTTTGCAGAGTGGTGTAAAAAGGGGCATGGCCTTGGACCACCTCTCAGCAATCCCACTGTGTGGGGATTACTGGAGGCACCTGATGGGCTAGTTGGCCCCTAAGGAGCCTTAAGATTCTAGGGGACCCAACCCAGAATGCGCCAGGAGCCGTGTTTGCAGAGTGGTGCAGGGAGAGGGCGGGGCCTCCGGTGAGATGCAGGCTTCTCTTTTATTTATTTTTTTAGAAGGGGGCTGTGTGGCCCCCCTTCTCTTAGTAATTTTTGGGCCCTGGGGACCCCATACCCTTGGGCCTGAGCCTTTTTTTTAATTATTTTTTTTAAAAGAATATTGGGAAAGGGTCCGTGCGGCCCCTCTCCCGAGGCCGATATTGACCCCGGGGACCCCATCCCCCGGGGCATGGCCTTGTTTTTTATTTGTTTTATTATTAAAACGGGAGGGGGGCCCCTTCCCTGGGCCACTTTTGGCACCGGGGACCCCATTCCCTGAGGCCTGGCATCATTTAAAAATATATATATAAATGTATAAGGGAGGGGGGCCGCGTGGCCCCCCTTCCCTGGGCCACTATTGGCCCCGGGGACCCCAAGCCCCGGGGCCTGGCCAGACTTTATTATTTATTTATTTTTGGAGGGGGGCTGCGTGGCCCCCCTCCTGTGGCTAATTATGGCCCGGGGGACCCCTTCCTCCTGGGCATGGCTTTGCATTTTATTTGTTTTTATTATTAAAATGGGAGAGGGGCCGTGTGGCCCCCTTCTCTATGACACTTTTGGCCCCGGGGACCCCATCCCCTGGGGCCTGGCCAGACTTTATTATTTTATTTATTTAGAGGGGGGCTGCATGGCCCCCCTCCTGAGGCCAATTATAGCCCCTGGGACCACATCCCCCGGGGCCTGGCCAACCTTGATTTTTTTTTTGAGGAGGTGGGCTGTGTGGCCCCCCTCCTGAGGCCAATTTTGGCCCCGGGGACCCTATCCCCCGGGGTCTGGCCTTACGTCGGGGACCACAGGGTGAGCCCCAATGCCCCCGCAGTCCCAGCAGGCTCCCCTACTCCTGCGGGAGCCGGCATTGCTTTTGGACAAGGGGATCTGCTGACATGCAGCTCCCCTTGTCCAAAAGCAATACTGCTTTGCTTTGTGGAAGCAAGAGCAGGTTTCCTGCTCTCGCTTCCACAAAGCGAAGCAGAAGTTTGCAATGACATGCAAACTGCAATGTTCCGGGGGTGGGCACCCCGGGACATTGCTGGAGCCAGTCCTGGGGGATGGCGGTTCACAGGGCCATGAAGGGCTCCAGGAAAGGGACCGCACGGCCCCCCTCCCATCAGTATAAAAGCCCAGGGGAGGTGGTGGTCCCCGGGGCCAGAGGTCCACAACAGACCCACGTATTAACATATTTAGTGCCCCGTGGAGGTGGTGGTCACCGGGGCAGTGTGGAGAGGGGCAGGAGCCCCCCCCACACTTCTCTAACTCATTTGAAGCCCGGGGGAAGTGGCGGTCCCTGGGGCTTGGGGGGCCCGCGATGGCCCCAGCCATTAATTACTGAATGTCCCGGGGAGATGGTGGTCCCCAGGGCAGTGTAAGGAGGGGCAGGAGCCCCCACACTTTCTTTAAATATATTTAAGCCCCGGGGAGGTGGAGGTCCCCGGGGCTGCAGGGGCCCCCATGTGTCCCATGCATCCCAAAAATAAATTAATCCCGGGACCTGGCCCACCCGGGGCTTAAGGAAAACGAAGCGTGGGAGCCCGCGCTTTGTTTTTTTAAAGAATTTCTGCCGGATTCGCTCACCCAGCGCGACTACGGAAGAATTTTTTTTTTTTAATGCTTTTTTTGGGCCTGGGGGTCCCTGTGGGACCAACTGGGCAGGCCTAGGGGTCAGGGTGTTTCTTCCATGCACCCTTATCTTGTTTTTTAAGCGTTTTTGACACTTTTGCTTGAGACTCAGGTTTAACTGAGTCACAAGATGGCTGCCAACACTTCTTGGTTTGGAGTGTTGGCAGCCAATCAAAATGAAGCTCGTGATCGGGACGGTTCGCGAATCCTCCTCGGTCACCAGATATAGATATTTTTTATTTTTGAATTTCTCAGGAACTACTGAACGGATTTACACTATTTAAAATAAAGGTCGCTTTCTGAACCAAGACCTACCTTTTTGCCAAATTTGGTGCAATTCCGTTCAGCAGTTCGGGCTGTAGCTTTGTCTAAAGTTTCCTAAGAAAATTAACATGGAGAAAATGTGTTTTGGGACCCCCGCTTGATGAATCACCTCGAAACTTTCAAGACAGGAGGTGACCTGAGCGAACCATTAGTTTTGAAAATGTTGTGAAGATTCGTCAAACTGCGCCAAAGATATTGGCAAATCAAAAAACTTTTTCTTAATGAAAATAGGTCCTAGCTATAGCTACCTACTGGCGACTGCCAGTTGGTAATCTACATATTCCACAACTGTGGTTCCATCCTGTCGTCACCACGAATAGATAAGGTGCACACCAGGAGTATCTGTATTCAGTTTCTTATTGCCAACACGATAACACCGGACAGACGTGTTTCAGCACATTTGCCTTCCTCAATGTCAGTATGGCTTCATTTTACTCGATTATTTAAACAAACGGAAAAGAGGCAGTTCATTATGTCATGAAAATCAACAAAGGGCAAAGAAATAATAACAATCAAGTTTCCATGGCGGCCATCTTATAATGGTTAATTTGTATACAGACAATATCAAACTAATTCCAATTCATTGGGCATGCCATGATTCTGCACAGTGCAAAGAAAATATAATTATAATATTTACATATATCACTTGGGGGCAGACAAATTATGGGGGCCTCTGTAAAATATATAGGGGCTTATTTACAAGCCCCTTGTGCCACCCGTACGTCACTTTTCCCATGTTAAAAATGACGCAAAAGTGGCGCAAGAAGCTTGTAAATCTGCCCCATAAATTTGCAGATGGTCTCCATCTAATTCATCTAGCATACATATTTCATTATCACGCCCTGAATGGGCATACCATCTGACTTGCTTAACATAGACTTCCTCACATACCATATTTGTCACATAAGTGGTATTTAGGCCTTTAATACAGTTTTTATTATGCCCAAATGGGCTAATTGATGACCGCTCCTTTTGTATAGTCTTCCTATTTAGGATTCAGTGTAACCTCAACCTATATGTCTCCACATTTCTTCCTCATTAATGAGTCCTCCCGGATTCTTGGTTTGGAGCTCAATTATATATCTCGATTCCAAGACCCTCAATTTTTTTGTCCTGTTCCCTCCTGTTTTGTCCCTAGGCACCTGATCTAGACAGAAAAATTTGAGCAGGTTGGGATTACTGGTGTGTTTCTCTTCAAAATGACGGGCCACCGGATATGCCTGGTCCTTGTTCTTTATTGCCCGCATGTGTTCTAGTATCCTTGTTTTTGTGGGATGTATCGTGCTGCCGATATATTTTTTCCCACACGGGCAAGAGAGACAAGAAACAGTGTACTCGGAATTACAATTTAAAAATCTTAGAATTTTCCTTTTAGTTTTCCTGCCAGGTACCTGGAACTCACCGATCTTATGACTATTCTTGCATGCTTTGCACTTCATGCAGGGATAAAAACCTGAAACTAGATCTTTCTTCTGGCGTCCTGCTATGAAGTGACTTTCTACCAAGTGATCTTTTAAAGATGCTCGTCTCCGATACGTTATGAGAGGTGCTGGCGGAAGATGGGGCCCCAGCATATTGTCACTTATTAGAATGCGCCAATTTCTTTGAAATATTTGGTACATTTCTGATGAACTGACTGTATAATCTGTCATCATACGTATTTTTGCTGCTCATCTTTCTTCGATGGGGTTCCTTCATTGTCTAACAGCAAGTGGTTCCTATTTAATTTGTCAGCCTTTTTAGCAGCTTCCTGTAAGATCCCTTTGAGTACCCTCTTTCTTTGAACCTACGGAGTGCTGATTTCTTAGCTTTCTCATACTCGCCTACTGTTGTACAGTTACATTTCATATGTACGAGTTCCCCATAGGGGATACTCCCTATACATTTTGTGGGTGAAAACTCCATGCATGCAGGATGCTATTCCCTGTAGTGGGTTTGGGATACAGTGTGGTTTGTAACTTATCGTTCTCAATATAAACCATGAGGTCTAAGCATGCCACCTCTGTGTCACTAATGCACTCTGTGAAGTGTAAGTTCAGATCATTACAATTAAGGGTGGTGATATATTCATTCGCTTCTTGTTCTGTGCCCTTCCAAATTAAAAGAATTTCATCTATATAGCAAGCCTAGAGGACTACGTTATCTAGCCATTTTTCATTATCACCTGCCACGCTACGTGATTCTTCCACCAGCCTACGAATAAATTTGCATAGCTGGGGGCGAAGCACGTGCCCATCGCAGTCACCTGTAGCTGTTGGTACAAGTCCCCTGCAAGTAGGAAGATATTATTATTCAAGCAGAAAGTTATCAATTCGATCAACATTTCATTATGTTCTTGATATTTAAGGGCCCTTCTGCACAAAAATAATTGTATTGCTGCCAGTCCTTTTTCATGCGTGATGCTTGTGTATAAACTCGTTATGTCCAATGTTATTAGCAACATGTTAGATTCCCACTGGACGTCTGATATGATTCGTAGAAAGTCTTTTGTATCTCTTACATATGAGCTTAAATCTTTTACAAGAGGATTTGAAAAACAGTCTATGTATGTCAATGCATTCTCCAATAAACTGTTTTTCGAGGACACTATTGGCCGTTCAGGTGGGTCTGTTGAATTCTTATGCACCTTAGGCAGGTGATAAAAGGTGGGTAGTTCAGGATATTCGCAATTCATGAATTGAAAATCATCTTCTTCCAGAATTCCTCTTGTTCTCCACTTGGATAAAAGACTATAAAAGTTCTGTATACTTTCCTCATATAGTGACTTTGTAATCAGCTTGTAACACTCCTCTATTGTTAGTTGCCTCAAAGCTTCTTTATGATATTGTTCCTTCTTTAATACCACAACATTCCGACCTTTATCTGAAGGCTTAATTATTATTGAATCATCATTGTTTAAATCCATAATGTTCTTCCATTGATTCGTACTCAAATCGCCTTTTAATAGATTCCAACCTTCTGATTGCAATTTCTTTAATTCATCTATTACCATCTCTTGGAATATATCGATTACATTGTGGGGCATCTGTGGTATAAATTTTGATTTATCTTTCAGATTACTGCTGCCACTTTTCTGAGTTATTCCCATGTTCTCTAAAAAGTCTGACAAATCAATATTGCGTGTCATTCCTTTATCAGGATCGGAAAGTTCTTCCAATTCTCCCAAGGTTATCAGTGTCTCTAAATCATTTCCTGTTAGTAAGTCGGTGACTTCTTTCCTTTGATCTGTTCTCGGCTGATTTTTCTTTGGATATAGCAAGTGAATTTTCATCAGTTTAAGTTTTCTAATATACTTATATAGGTCAATCCTCGTTCTTGAATAATCAAATTGCACCATAGGGCAAAATGATAAACCAAGTTCCAATACTTTTGTTTCCTCAGATGTTAATTTTCTATTGGATAGGTTGACCACCATTTGTTTGTATCTTGTTACTTCCATTTCCCCCCTCGCTTGCTCCGGGTTACTCGTTAATTCGGAGAAACCCCCCTTTCGTTTCGTTCCCCTTCCGGTTTTTCTTCTCTTCTGTCTGGGGGGTGAGTGCGCTGGGGTAAACGCTGCCTGGTTTCTCTGATCAACCGATATTCATGAAAATAAGTCGGCGCACTCTCTTTCTCTCCTCCTCTTGTCAATGGTTCCCCCTCTGATAACTCTACCTCAGACTCTGACATTTCCCTCAATGAAACCTCGTTGTATTCCTCAGATTTAATTGTCTCCTTGGGGCATCGAATTTCTTAGCAAATGTGAGAATCCGCCCGGATTCCTAGTCCTGCTCGCCCCTGATTAATTTTGTTTGTTTGCGATGCCTGATCGAACTCTCATAATCTGTCAACCGTTTATTCATTCGTTGTTTTAATTCCTCTTTCAAATTTGTATCTTTATCTAAAGCAATAGTATCCTCCACTTTTTTGTTATCTTCCAGCAGCTTTTTATGATATCTCCAGGCATATTTAATTAAAATATTCACCATGCCTTTCGCAGAGTCCGTTGTATATTCTGCCCATTCTTGAAGCAGCACTGGATCGGGATTCTTGTAGGACGGAACTGTGTAAATCCTCAACCCTCTCGGGATGCGGTCCACATCCAAATACCTCTGCAATGACGTGGCCTCCCACCACTTCCTTATCTCTTTCTCGTAGAGCCTCTTCAATGTGTTGAAGAAGCTCTTCAAATTACTTGATGCCGGTTTATTATTCGCTGCGCCCCTTATCGTATTGTCTGCATTCTGTGCACTCCTGCCAAAAATGTTTTCAGCTGCTTCTTCCCTTTCCGTATCACTAAACATGTTACGGTCTTTTCGTGTGGCAAAAAACAATGTCTTATGTGATTTTCCTCCTTACGTGTCTGCTGTTTGCTTGCCAATACCGCGGGAAAGTTAAAATGGAGTGTACTCACCGCCAGTAACTCCTACAGGTTGTTTGGGTCCTCCGACTCGGACTTCCTGTCTCCTTCCATGGCGGGCTTGTTTTCTTTCCCTTTATTCGTGTCTCATCTATGTCCCACTGGACTCCACCACGTATTATGGATTGGGCACACAGCGGGGCTGGCAGCAAATTCAATATCCTTTTGCGTCCTCACCAATTGCCTCACCAATTGCCGCACCAATCGACACAGGTGCAACCTTGCGTGTTGGTGAAGACACATACACACTCCACAACTGTGGTTCCATCCTGTCGTCACCACAAATAGATAAGGTACACCAGGAGTATCTGCATTCAGTTTTTTATTGTCAACACGATAACACCGGACAGACGCGTTTCGGCACAACTGCCTTCCTCAGTGTCAGTATGGCTTCATTTTACTTGATTATCGGAAAAGAGGCAGTTCATTATGTCATGAAAATCCACAGAGGGCAAAAAAGTAATAACAATCAAGTTTCAATGGCACCCATCTTATAATGGTTAATTTGTATACAGACAATATCAAACTAATTCCAATTCATTGGGCATGCCATGATTCTGCACATTGCCAACAAAATATAATTATAATATTTGCATATATCACTTGGGGGCAGCCAAATTATGGGGGCCTCTGCAAAATATATACATTACCTACTGGCGGTCGCCAGTAGGTAGTTATAGTTAGAACCGTGTTTCTATTCAAAAAGCATTTTTTCTTTTGCCAATATCTTTGGCGCCGTTTGACAAATCTTCGCGAAATGTACAAAACTAATGGTACACTCAGGTCAGCTCCTATCTTGAAAGTTTCAGGGTGATTCGTCAAGCGGGGGCTGAGAAAAAACGGGGGTCGCAATATGCATTTTCCCCATGTTAATTTCTATAGGAACTTTAGACACGGCTACAGCCCGAACTGCTGAACGGAATTACACCAAATTTGGCAAAAAGGTAGCTCTTGGTCCAGAAAGCGACCTTTTTTTTAAATGGTGCAATTCCATACAGTAGTTGCTGAGAAATTCAAAAAATAAAAATGTATATATCTGAGCACCGAGGAGGAGCCGCAAACCCTCCCGAGCACGAGCTTCATTCTGATTGGCTGCCAACACTCCAAAGCAGAATGTGTTGGTAACAAGTCACAAGAAAAAGGAAAAAAAGTGAAAAATGAAGAAAAGGGGGCAGGGTAGAAACACCCTGACCCCCTAGGCCTGCTCAGGGGGTCCCAAAAGGACCCCCAGGGTCAAAAAAGCAATTAACATTTTTTTTTTTTTAAATTTAAAAAACGGAGCGCAGGCTCCCACGCTTTGTTTTCCTTAAGCATCCGGGTGGGCCAGGTCCCGGGGGCAATGTATAATTATATAGCAGGGGCCTGCGGGGGCCCCCACAGCCCCGGGGCCACCACCTCCCCGGGGCTTTCCATTTAAAATGCATGGGGGGGGCTCATTCCCCCCATGCTGCCCCAGGGACCGCCATCTCCCCGGGGCATTGTTACTTTAAGGCGGGGGGGCCTCATGACCCCCCCAAGCCCCGGGGACCACCGACTCCCAAGGCTATCATTACTTTTGGGGGGCCCCTCAAGGGCCCCCCCAAGCCCCGGGGACCACCACCTCCACAGGGCTACAAGATTGAAATGCTGGGGGCACGTGGCCCCCCGCAGCCCCGGGGACCGCCACTCCCCAGAGTGACTTCTAAAATCAAAGTGTGGGGAGGCTCAAGCCCCCCACACTGCCCCAGGTACCACCACCTCCCCGGGGCACTGTTTATTTAAATACGGGGGTCCATTGCGGACCCCCGGGCCCCCTCCGGGGCTTTAAACAGTTGGGAGGGGGGCTGTGTGGCCCCCCCTCCTAGAGCCCTCGATGGCCCTGGGGACCGCCACCCCCCAGGGCCGGCTCCTGCAATGTCCCGGGGTGCCCACCCCAGGGACATTGCCGTTTGCTATGGCAGGGCGGGAGCATGGCTCCCGCCCTGCCATAGCAAACTCCTGCTTTGCTTCTTGGAAGCGAGAGCAGGAAGTCTGCTCTCGCTTCCAAGAAGCAAAGCAGAATTGCTTTTTGGGCAAAGGGAGCTGCATGTCAGCAGCTCCCCTTGCCCAAAAGCAATGCCGGCTCCCGCAGGAGGCGGGGAGTCAGCTGGGACCATGGGGGCTTTGGGGCTCCCCCCACGGCCCCTAACGTATAGCCAGGCCCCAGGGGCTGGGGTTCCCGGGGCCAGAAGTGGCCCAGGAGAAGGGGGCCAAGCGGCCCCCTCCAGGAAAAATAATTTAAAAACCGAGACCAGGCACCGGGGATGGGGTCCCTGGGGCCAATAGTGGCCCAGGGAAGGGAGGCCACATGGCCCTTTCCCGTTTTTTGTTTTTTTAAATGCTCAGGCCCCGGGGGATGGGGTCCACAGGTCCCAAAAAATACTAAAAGAAGGGGGACCACACAGCCCCCTTCTAAAAATATTTTTTAAAAAGTAAAGGTCGGCATCTCGCCGGAGACCCCGCCCCCTCCCTGCACCACTCTGCAAATTCACCCGCTGGCGCATTCTAAGTTGGGGGATTAAGTCCCCTTCATTCTTGAGGATCCCTGGGGGCCAACTAGCCCACCAGTTACCCCCAGTAAGCCCCACACAGTGGGATTGCTGGGAGGTGGTCCGAGGCCACGCCCCTTTTTACACCACTCTGCAAACGCGCCTCTTGGTGCACTGCTTGTGGGGCGATGAGGTCCGCTTGTGTCCTGAGGACCTCATGACACAAGTGGACTTCATCCCAAGAGCAGCAGTGCACCAGGCGCCGCGATTGCGGAGTGGTGTAATAAGGGGGCATGGCCTTTGAGCACTCTCAGCAAACCAGCTGTTTGAGGCTTACTGGAGGTAACAGGAGGGCTAGTTGGCCCCCAGGGACCCTCAGGAGGAAAGGGGACTTCATCCCCTAACCAAGAGCACACCAGGGGGCACGTTTGCAGCGTGGTAGAGAAAGGGGACATGGCCTGTGTCCACCTCTCAGCAATCCCACTGTATGGGGCTTACTGGAGGTAAGAGGTAGGCTAGTTGGCCCCTAAGGACCCCCAGCAGCAAAGTGGACTTCAATCCCCATCCAAGAGCGCACCAGGGAGCGCGTTTGCAGAGTGGTGGGCAAAGGGGGCGTGGCCTGCTATGAGAACTTAGCAATCCTGCTGTGTGGGACTTGCTGGAGGTAATAGGAGGGGTAGTTGGCCCCCAAGGATGTCCTTGGGGGCCAACTACCCCTCTTGTTACCTCCAGTAAGTCCCACATAGTGGGATTGCTAAAATGTCTTCGGAGGCTACGCCCCCTTTCTCCACCACTCTGCAAATGTGCCTTCTGGCAGACTCCGGGATGGGGGATGAAGTCCACTTTACTCCTGAGGGACTTTGGGGGCTAAAAAGCCCTCCTGGTACCTCCTGTAAGTCCTACACAGCGGAATTCCTGAGCGCTGGTCGGAGGGCCAGCACCCTTTCTCCACCACTCTGCAAACGCGACTACTAGTTGAAGAAGCATTTGCAATGTAATAGGTTTCGCATTTGCGAGAGTTAGAGCTATTGGCGTTGTAAATGTAAAAGTTTTTTACTAATGATTTTTGGTGTAGAGTGGATGTACGTTTTGTGTAGTGGAATTATGTGGTATGTTGTGCAGTGAAATTATGCGGTATTTAGTGTATAGGAATTATGTAGAGTGGGATTGTGTGTTTTGGAGAGTAATTATGTGGTATTGTAGTCTGTGTTGTGGAGTTTAGTCTTTCTCGTTTCCATGGAAGCTAAACTATAAACTCAATGAGACACAAAAAAAGAAGGTACCACTGAGGAGCACTTCTGGACCTAGTCAGAGGTATGAGCAGGGCCACTGGAATTATGTGACTCTTCAGCTGCACCAATTTTCACATAATTAAACATTTTCCGCATTTGCCAAATATTCCATTATCTGCTGCCTAATCTGCAGACTTGAACAAAAAAAGCCTTGTTTCTAGCTCAAACGGCTCAAATGTTCCCAAAAATGCAGCGTTATGTGTTACAGGGTGGTGGAAGGCCCTTTGCAAAGCTGGAATGGTCAAGTGCTACTTATTGCAAAATGTGGGTGTTAAACTGGTACTAATGGTGCACAAACCTCTCTTCTTTCTGTGCCTCTCTTGCCTCTTTCTACATTTCTCTTGCTTCTTTCTGCACCTTTCTTCTTCTTTCTGGACCTCACTGTCTTCTATCTGCACTTTACTTGCCTCTTTCTGCACTTCTCTTGCCCCTTTCTGCACCTCACTTGCCTCTTTCAGCACCTCTGTTGCTTATTTCTGCAGACCTCTTGCCTCTTTCTGCACCTCTCTTGCATCTTTCTGCACCTCTCTTGCCTCTTTCTGCACTTCTCTTGCTTCTTTCTGCACCCCTCTTGCCTCTTTCAGCACCTCTGTTGCTTCTTTCTGCACTTCTATTGCCTCTTTGTGCACCTCTCTTGCTTCTTTCTGCACCCCTGTTGTCTCTTTCTGCACCGCTGTTGTCTCTTTCTGCACTTGTCTTTCCTCTTTCTGCACCTATCTTGCTTCTTTCTGCACTTCTCTTGCTTCTTTCTGCATCTCTCTTCCCTTTTTTGCATTCCTCTTGCCTCTTTCTGCTGTTCTCTTGCCCTTTTCTGCACCTCTCTTGCCTATTTCTGCACCTCACTTGCCTCTTTCTGCACTTCTCTTGCTTCTTTCCACACCTCTGTTGCTTCTTTCAGCAATTCTCTTGCCTCTTTCTGCACTTCTCTTGCTTGTTTCTGCACCTCTCTTGCATCTTTCTGCACCTCTGTTGCCTCTTTCTGCACCTCACTTGCTTCTTTCTGCACCCCTCTTGCCTCTTTCTGCACCCCTCTTTTCTCTTTCTGCACCTCTCTTGCCTCTTTCTGCATCCCTGTGCATCCCTCTTGTCTCTTTCTGCAGTTCTCTTGCCTCTTTCTGTACCTCTTTTGCTTCTTTCTGAAGTTTTCTTGCCTCTTTCTGTACCCCTCTTGCTTCTTTCTGCACCTCTTTTGCAAATTTCTGCATCCATCATGCCTCTTTCTGTACCCCTCTTTCCTATTTCTCTACCTCTCTTGCTTCCTTCTGCACTACTCTTGCTTCTTTCTGCACCTCTTTTGCAAATGTCTGTATCCCTCTTATCTCTTTCTGCACCCCTGTTCCGTATTTCTGTACCTTTCTTGCCTGTTTCTGCACCCCTCTTGCCTCTTTAAGCACCTCTGTTGCTTCTTTCTGGGCTTCTCTGGCTTCTTTCTGCACCCCTCTTGCCTCTTTCTTTTCCCCCTTTTACCTCTTTGTGCACCTCTCGAATTTTTTCTGCAGTTCTCTTGTCTCTTTGTGCACTTCCTTTGCTTCTTTGTGCACTTTTCTTTCCTCTTTCAGCGCCCCTCTTGCCTCTTTCTGCACCTCTGTTGCTTCTTTCTGCACTTCTATTGCCTCTTTCTGCACCTCTCTTGCTTCTTTCTGCACCCCTGTTGTCTCTTTCTGCACCGCTGTTGTCTCTTTATGTACTTGTCTTTCCTCTTTCTGCAACTCTCTTGCTTTTTTCAGCACTTCTCTTGCTTCTTTCTGCACCTCTGTTGCTTCTTTCCGCACCCTTATTCCCTTTTTTGCATCCCTCTTGTCTCTTTCTGCAGTTCTCTTGCCTCTTTCTGCACCTCTGTTGCTTCTTTCTGCAGTTTTCTTGCCTCTTTCTGTACCCCTTTTGCCTCTTTCTGCACCTCTGTTGGTTCTTTCTGCACTGCTCCTGCTTCTTTTTGCACCTCTGTTGAAAATGTCTGCATCCCTCTTGCCTCTTTCTGTACCCCTCTTCCTTCTTTCTGCACCTATCTTGCCTCTGTCTGCATACCGGTTCCCTCTTTCTGCACCCCTTTTGCCTGTTTCTGCAACTCTCTTGCCTCTTTCTGCAATTCTCTTGCCTCCTTCTGCACCTCACTTGCCTCTTTGTGCACTTCTCTTGCTTCTTTCTGTACCCTTATTCCTTTTTCTGCACATCTCTTGCCTCTTTCTGCACTGTTCTTCCCTCTTTCTGCACCCCTCTTGCCTCTTTCTGCACTTCTTTTGCTTCTTTCTGCACTTCTCTCTCCTCTTTCTGCACCCCTCTTGCCTCTTTCTGCACCTCTGTTGCTTCTTTCTGCACTTCTATTGCCTCTTTCTGCACCTCTCTTGCTTCTTTCTGCACCCCTGTTGTCTCTTACTGCACCCCTGTTGTCTCTTTCTGCAATTGTCTTCCCTCTTTCTGTACCTCTCTTGCTACTTTATGCACTTCTCTTGCTTCTTTCTGCACCTCTCTTGCTTCTTTCTGCAATACGTAAATCTCGAACGAAGTAC
>CAWUFW010027679.1:0-25537 GCA_963921515.1 Calotriton arnoldi | reverse complement strand
GATACAGTGATCTGCATACTCAAACACCTAGTGGTGTCCCAAACATTGCTGGCCAGGAAAGCACACTTCCTCCGGCAGGCCAAAACAGGAGGCAGATGGTAATCCAACTCAAACCACCTTCACGCAGTGGGAACTGCTTCCTTTCTCCCCATATGGCACTCCAGTGAGTATCTTGTACCATCAGAGGGGGCGACGCACTGTATTTTTTAACAAAGTCCACACTTTGCAAGCCAGGCGCGTTGCACCAGAACGAAAGGGCGTGCCAGAAAATGGTGGTTGCTACCGGTCTAACATAGTATCCAATCCCACTCAAAAGAATGGGTCCGACACTTGCTCGGTGGTGAAAGTTGAAGTTTAATTGCAATTCAGGCTCAGGACAAAGTCTTTCTGTCTTTGTGAAACGCTGGGCAGACGCGTTTCAGCCTTGCGGCTTTCCTCAGTGCCCACTTCACTTCCAAAGATGTTACACCTGGAGGCTAGAACTAAATCTAAGTAGATCTTCACTGATTGGTGTACAATACTGGCCCATCCTCCACGGCTTCCAATTGCGCCATACCTGCAATGATCCATGACGGAATTTTGTGCCTCCCGCTGTAAGTGCAGATACAGTGATCTGCATACTCAAACACCTAGTGGTGTCCCAAAAATTGCTGGCCACGGAATATATATATATATATATATATATATATATATATATATATATATATATATATATATATATATATATATATATATATATATATATATATCTATCTACGGCGGTCGCCAGTAGATAGTTATAGTTACAACCTATTATCCATAGGAAATCCGCGACATTCTATTTGAAATAACTCTCTTGCCGGTTCACGTATCTTTGCGAAATTTTCAAACTTCGTGGGGCGCTCCGGTCCGCTCCTACCCTGAAAGTCTCGGCGTGATACGTCAAGCGGGGGCCGAGAAAAAAGGGGGGTCCCAAAACACGTTTTCCCCATGCATTTTCCCATAGGAAACTTTAGACACGGCTACAGCCCGAACTGCTGAACGGAATTACACCAAATTTGGCAAAGAGGTAGTTCTTGGTTCAGAAAGAACCCTTTTTGTTAAATGGTGTAAATCCGTTCAGTAGTTGCTGAGAAAATCAAAAAGTAAAAGTACATATATATCTATGGGCACGGAGGATTCGCGCACCCTCCCGATCACGAGCTGCATGTTAATTGGCTGTCAGCTGGCTGTCAACATTCCGATTCAGAAAATGTTGGCAGCCATTTTAGTCCTCGGTAGAACCGAGGGACAGAAACAAGTGCGCAAAGCGCACAAAGGGGAGGGTAGAAACACCCTGACCCCCTAGGTTTGCTCAGGGGTCCCACAAGGACCCCCTGGGCAAAAAAAAAATTTTTTTTTTTTAAAAATCGGCAGGATGCGCTCAGGGAGCGCGAACCCTGCCGAAAAAAATCGAGCGCGGTCTCCGCGCTCGATGTTAATTGGCCCCGGGTGGCCCAAGTCCCGGGGGCATGCTGGGGGGGTTAATTTTATGTGTGGGGGCCTCTAAGGGCCCCCAAGCCCCGGGGACCACCACCCCCGGGGCTTTATGTAGCAATGGTGCGGGAGGGCTCTGAGCCCTCCCGCAGCCCCGGGACCACCACCTCCCCGGGGCTTCTTTTTTTTATTAAAAACCTGTGTGGGGGGCTCCAGCCCACCCACACGCCCGAGACCACCACCTCCCCGGGGCACTAAGAAAAATTACAATGGGGGTCCGTTTTGGACCCCCAGAGCCCGGGGACCACCACCTCCCGGGGCTGTGCACTGAATGGGAGGGGGGCCGCGCGGCCCCCTCCTGGAGCCCTTGATGGCCCTGGGGACCACCACCCCCAGGGCCGGCTCCTGCAGTGTCCCGGGGTGCCTACCCCCGGACACTGCTGTTTGCAATGACAGGACTGGAGCCTCGCGGCTCCCGTCCTGTCATTACAAACTTGCTTTGGATATTGGAAGAGAGCAGCAGAAACCTGCTCTCTCTTCCAATATCCAAAGCGATTGCTTTTCCACATGGGGGAGCTGCATCTTAGCAGCTCCCCATGTGTAAAAGCAATGCCGGCTCCGTAGGACACGGGGAGCCGGCGGGACTGTGGGGGGATTGGGGACCCCCCCACAGTCCCCAAGGAGAGGGCCAGCCCCGGGGGATGGGGTCCCCGGGGCAAGTAGTGGCCCGGAGGGGGCCACGCGGCCCCCTCCCCCCAAAAAAATTTAAAAAAAAAAAAAAAAACGATTGGGCCCGCAGGCCCCGCCCCCTTCCTTCACCACTCTGCAAACGCGCCCCTGGCGCGTTTGCAGAGGAGAACAATTCCCCTTGAATACTGGGGGTCCCTGGGGCCAACTAGCCCACCAGGAACCTCCAGTATGCGCCAGGAGGCTGCCTTGCAGAGAGGTGTACAGAGGCCACGCCCCTTTTTACACCTCTCTGCAACGCAGCTCTATGGCGCTTTTGGAGGTATATGGTGGGCTAGTTGGACTCCGGGGACCCTCAGGATTCAAGGGGACTTAATCCCCCAACTTAAAACGCGCCACGGGGCGCGTTTGCACAGTGGTGAAGGGAGGGGCGGGGCTTGAGGTGACATGTGTGCAAACAGGCCCCGTGGCGCGTTTTAAGATGGGGAATTAAATCCCCTTCAATCCTGAGGGTCCCTGGGGGCCAACTAGCCCAACAGGTACATCCAGAAAGCGCCACAGAGCTGCGTTGCAGAGAGGTGTAAAAGGGGTGTGGCCTCTCTACACTCTCTGCAACGCAGCCCCCTTGCGCATATTGGAGGTTCCTGGTGGTCTAGTTGGCCCCTAGGGACCCTCAGGATTCAAGGGAACTTAACCCCCCAACTTAAAACGCGCCACGGGGCGCGTTTGCAAAGATGTCACCTCAGGCCCCGCCCCCTCCCTTCACCATTGTGCAAATATTCCTCTAAAATCAGCCGAAATAGGAATTCCGATTTACTCACCTGTTATAAGGAGAGACCTCAGTGCTGTATCTTTCAGCCCAGTACTGGTCCTGAAAAGTAATTTTAACCGTACTTACCGGTAACTTGAATTTCCTTCATAGGCTAACATTGACTGGTTTCACTTGGAAATTCTTCTAAGTGTGGAGTTTTGGAACTTTAAAATATTCCTCTAAAATCAGCCGAAATACGAATTCCGATTTACTCACCTGTTATCAGGAGAGACCTCAGTGCTGCATCTTTCAGCCCAGTACTGATCCTCAAAAGTAATTTTAACCGTACTTACCGGTAATTTGAATTTCCTTCATAGGCTAACATTGACTGGTTTCACTTGGAAATTCTTCTAAGTGTGGAGTTTTGAAACATACAAATATTCCTCTAAAATCAGCCGAAATCCGAATTCTGATTTACTCACCTGTTATCAGGAGAGACCTCAGTGCTGCATCTTTCAGCCCAGTACTGGTCCTGAAAAGTAATTTTAACCGTACTTACCAGTAACTTGAATTTCCTTCCATAGGCTAACATTGACTGGTTTCACTTGGAAATTGTTCTAAGTGTGGAGTTTTGGAACTTTAAAATATTCCTCTAAAATCAGCCGAAATACGAATTCCGATTTACTCACCTGTTATCAGGAGAGACCTCAGTGCTGCATCTTTCAGCCCAGTACTGATCCTGAAAAGTAATTTTAACCGTACTTACCGGTAACTTGAATTTCCTTCATAGGCTAACATTGACTGGTTTCACTTGGAAATTCTTCTAAGTGTGGAGTTTTGGAACTTTAAAATATTCCTCTAAAATCAGCCGAAATACGAATTCCGATTTACTCACCTGTTATCAGGAGAGACCTCAGTGCTGCATCTTTCAGCCCAGTACTGATCCTGAAAAGTAATTTTAACCGTACTTACCGGTAACTTGAATTTCCTTCATAGGCTAACATTGACTGGTTTCACTTGGAAATTCTTCTAAGTGTTGATTTTTGAAACATACAAATATTCCTCTAAAATCAGCCGAAATCCGAATTCTGATTTACTCACCTGTTATCAGGAGAGACTTCAGTGCTGCATCTTTCAGCCCAGTACTGGTCCTGAAAAGTAATTTTAACCGTACTTACCAGTAACTTGAATTTCCTTCCATAGGCTAACATTGACTGGTTTCACTTGGAAATTCTTCTAAGTGTGGAGTTTTGGAACTTTAAAATATTCCTCTAAAATCAGCCGAAATACGAATTCCGATTTACTCACCTGTTATCAGGAGAGACCTCAGTGCTGCATGTTTCAGCCCAGTACTGATCCTCAAAAGTAATTTTAACCGTACTTACCGGTAACTTGAATTTCCTTCATAGGCTAACATTGACTGGTTTTCAGCAAAAAAGTTTCAAAGTGTTGATTTTCACAAACTACAAATATTCCTTAAAAATCGCCTGTATGACTTAAACGCATTCTTTCAACTGTTTACAGGAGATGCACCAGTGCTGGATCCAGGATCCAACACTGAGTAAGAAAAAGTAACGATAACAGTTTTTACCTGCTAAGTGAATTTCCTTCCATAGGATAACATTGGTGATTCTATGAGAAAAAGTTTCAGTGTCAACTTTTAAAATACAATAATATTCCTTAAAAATCACGACTGTAACCAAAACGCTTTTACTCAACTGTTTACAGGAGATGTACCAGGACTGAATCTAGGATCCAGTCCTGTGGTTACAAAAGTAATCCATAAAGTAACTAATTGCATTTAACTAGAAATTCACATTGAGCTGAATGTTGCATTGTGTTTGAAAATGTGTTGCCCATTGCAACAACTGTAACTACTGTACTTAAAAGTCTATTGCCTATCTGCAAAGTATTTAAACTAAAGTAATTCATTCTGAGAAAGTATTTTTTGTAATGTAATGTATAATGTAATTACAATGTAATTTGACAAATAAAATATGTAAAAAAAATTGTTTCTAAAAATGTAGTAAATCAGTATGAAAAAAATTAATATAACAATTAATACATTTAAAAATTGTCATTTACAAAACCTTTGAAATTCACTGAAAAAACCGTAGGTTTCAGGCACGTTATAGTTAGAAATTAGCATTTAAAAAACCTTTGAAATTCACTGAAAAAACCATAGGTTTCAGACACGTTATAGTTACAAATTAGCATTTAAAAAACCTTTGAAATTCACTGAAAAAACCATAGGTTTCAGACACGTTATAGTTACAAATTAGCATTTAAAAAACCTTTGAAATTCACAGAAAAAACCATAGGTTTTAGGGACAGTTATAGTTACTTGGACATTGCACTCGTACAAAACCCGTGAAATTCCCCCGTTATAGTTAGTTCAGCTAACTATAACTCGCGCCCGCAATGCACTGCTGATGACGTCACATATTACATCACTCATGACATGGTCAGTGACATCACTGATGACATCACTGATGACATCTCAAATGACATCACTGATGACATCATCCACGTGATAATCTGATGCACCTCCTCACACCCTAATATAATCTTTGATACACCCACTCTAAATTACAGACTGCCATTCGCAAAACCATAGACACTCCAACACCAATAACTACATACCCACTCACTGATTCTTAGGTCTACACACACACATCCACTCACTCACCCGTACAGTCACTCATACTTACGGTCACTCAGTACAGGACTATCATATGCACTCTTACTCCTATATAGACACTCAAACAACGCCACTCATCCATAGAGATACTCACACACCTAGTCAGTCATGCAAATAATTAAACACACTGCCATTTACTCACCTATACAGTTATACACACACCAGCTCACTTACTCATACAAATAGTAGCACATTGTTACGCTCTTATACAATCACTGATACAAGCACACAATCATCCATACAGCCACTATCACAATCACTCACTCTTGCTTATAGCTATTTATATACTCCAACACACATATATACTGCCTTTCACATATGTAGTTACTCACACATGTACCACTGGGACATACATTCACTCACTAACACACTCTTACACACACTTACCCACCCATACAGTCTATCACAGATGCACTCTTGAAACCATCCACCCAGTGAATCACCCACTCACACATCTATGCACAGAGTTGCACACACCCCTCCCACACAAACACTCAGGCACCCATACAGATACTCAGACAAGCATTCAATAACTCATATAGAAAATCATTTAGCTATTCACAAACACAGGCAGCCACTTACACAGCAACAGACAGACGGATACAGACATACACCCAGTTTAGTCACTAACCCATGCATTCAGTAAGATACGTTAAATCACTCACTTATAGAGTCAGTCACGCACCTACTAAATCATCCATACAGACACTTAGACACCCACTCATTCTTCAATACGTCTTTTCCTATATATTTTAAAAATATTTAAACTTTACAGAAACACACAGTCACTGGATGATGTCATCAGTGATGTCATTTGAGATGTCATCAGTGATGTCATCAGTGATGTCACTGACCATGTCATGAGTGATGTAATATGTGACGTCATCAGCAGTGCATTGCGGGGCGCGAGTTATAGTTAGCTGAACTAACTATAACGGGGGAATTTCACGGGTTTTGTACGAGTGCAATGTCCAAGTAACTATAACTGTCCCTAAAACCTATGGTTTTTTCAGTGAATATATATATATATATATATATATATATATATATATATATATATATATATATATATATATATATATATATTTACCTACTGGCGGTCGCCAGTAGGTAGTTATAGTTAGGACCTTGTTTCTATTCAAAAAGCGTTTTTCTTTTGCCAATATCTTTGGCGCCGTTTGATGAATCTTCACAAAATTTTCAAAACTAATGGCCCGCTCAGGTTAGCTCCTGTCTTGAAAGTTTCGGGGTGATTCGTCAAGCAAGGGCCGAGAAAAAAGGGTGGTCCCAAAACGCGTTTTCCCCATGTTAATTTCCATAGGAAACTTTAGACAAGGCTACAGCCCGAACTGCTGAACGGAATTACACCAAATGTGGCAAAAAGGTAGCTCTTGGTTCAGAAAGCGCCCTTTTTTTGAAATGGTGTAAATCCGTTCAGTAGTTTTTTGAATATTAAAGGAAAAAGAAATTTATATATCTGGGCGGAGCCTAACCACACATCTCATCGTGAGATCTGATTGGCTGTCAGCACTCCATCCAAGAAGTGTTGGCAGCCATCTTGGGACCAATAGCACCCCATTTAAATGCATTGTTGTGAATGGAAGGTTTTGAGGGTCACCAAAAGGAGAACGTATAAAGGGTGATAAGACTTTAGTTACATTATAAATCATTTGTTGATGGTACCATACTAATTTTAGGAATTGTGGTGTGTTCTAAGGTGATTTTACCCTGTGAAAAAGCCTTCTGCTGGGATATCATGAATCATGTTTGAGAGAAAACTATTTTCTCATACTTTTCCCATAGTGGTTTGGAAGGTGATCTAGAAGCTAAAATGAGAGCATATTTTCTGTAAATTCACATTATCTTTCTCAGTCATGTGAGAATGAAGTCTGACATTCTCAGTAAAACATGTACATCCAACAAGGGCAGAGACTGTCAGTTGATTCCTTTGTGTTCTACTGCAGCTTCCCAGAGTGTTCTAAAGAACAACTAGAGCGCTAACAGTCTTACATATGACAAAAGTATGGCACACCTGAAGCCATCTTGATTGGAATAAAGTGGTAACACTTAAACATTTAATTTAAAAAGGAACAAAATGAGGGGTTCTTTTTGCCATAGAAATTATGATTAGTGCTGCTGAAAGAAAAATTAGGGCACATTTTGAGTGAGTTCTCAAATCCTCTTCTATTTCATTAAAAAATTCTGACATGCAGACTGAAACATGCACTTTCAATACCAGCAGCAGACTTCCCTGGTGAGCAGTAGCTTTACTACAGTGATCTAATGAGCAACTAGAGTGCTAACATTCTGAATTTATGGCAAATGTGTGACACATCTGAATGCCTTCTTGATCGAATCAAAGTAAAAAACTGAAAGTTTTTTCTACTGAGGTGACTGTAGTAAATGAGGACATTAGGAAACTTCATAACAAATAAGTCTCCCAAGATGGCCACCAGAGACAAAAGAGCCCAAGTGTAGCACAAATATCACCCAGATGTAGCCCACGTATAGCCCAATGACAGAATGTCCCAGAGTGTTCTAAAGAACAACTAGAGCGCTAACAGTCTTACTTATGACAAAAGTATGGCACACCTGAAGCCATCTTTATTGGAATAAAGTGGTAACACTTAAAACATTTAATTTAAAACGGAACAAAACGAGGGGGTTAATTTTGCCATAGAAATTATGATTAGTGCTGCAGAAAGAAAAATTAGGGCACATTTTGAGTGACTTCTCAAACCCTCTTCTATTTCATTAAAACATTCTGACATGCAGACTGAAACATGCACTTTCAATACCAGCAGCAGACTTCCCTGGTGAGCAGTAGCTTTACTACAGTGATCTAATGAGCAACTGGAGTGCTAACATTCTGAATTTATGGCAAATGTGTGACACATCTGAATGCCTTCTTGATGGAATCAAAGTAAAAAACTGAAAGTATTTCCTACTGAGGAGACTGCAGTAAATGAGGAAATTAGGAAACTTCATAACAAATAAGTCTCCCAAGATGGCCACCAGAGACAAAAGAGCCCAAATGTAGCACAAATATCACCTAGATGTAGCCCACGTATAGCCCAATGACGGAATGTCCCAGAGTGTTCTAAAGAACAAGTAGAGCGCTAACAGTCTTACTTATGACAAAAGTATGGCACACCTAAAGCCATCTTGTTTGGAATAAACTGGTAACACTTAAAACATTTAATTTAAAAAGGAACAAAATGAGTGGGTTCATTTTGCCATAGAAATTATGATTAGTGCTGAAGAAAGAAAAATTAGGGCACATTTTGAGTGACTTCTCAAATCCTCTTCTAATTCATTCAAAACTTCTGACATACAGACTGAAACATGCACTTTCAATATCAGCAGCAGACTTCCCTGGTGAGCAGTAGCTTTACTACAGTGATCTAATGAGCAACTGGAGTGCTAACATTCTGAATTTATGGCAAATGTGTGACACATCTGAATGCCTTCTTGATGTAATCAAAGTAAAAAACTGAAAGTATTTCCTACTGAGGAGACTGCAGTAAATGAGGAAATTAGGAAACTTCATTACAAATAAATCTCCCAAGATGGCCACCTGAGACAAAAGAGCCCAAATGTAGCACAAATATCACCCAGATGTAGCCCACGTATAGCCCAATGACAGAAGTGTGCAAAACACTTTTTATTTTTTGTTTTTTTGCAGTTTTATATAGTGCAGACTGGTCAGGTATTGGAGTGCTTTACATGAGCATTGGTTACATCACACAAGGACAAATTCATTTTGGTTGTAGACATGGGGAGATTAAGTGATTTGACCAGAATCACAGAATGTCGAGCTGAAGCAGAAACTCCAACCTGGTTCCCCAGTTGCAAAGTCTGCAGCTCTGGAAGAAACACCACATCCTCTCCCCTAAGTGCAACATTTAATCAAGTGGTCAACTGGATAAAAAAACATAAAGATAACAAATAATTTAAAAGTGCTTTGTCGCTATTTGAAAATCAGAAAATATGTCCTCATTTTAGTTTTTTAGAGCACTAACCATAATTTCGATGCAAATAAGACCCTCTCATTTCTGTAATTTCTAAAGGAAATGCTCTAGGTATTACAGTTTTGATTACATCAAGTTGACGTCAGGCGTGCCACACTTTTGTGATAAATATAGAATGTTAGCAATCTAGTTGTTCATTAGGATACTGTTGAGAGGCAGAGGCCAGGGGCAGGGACTCAGAAAATTGAAGGCACGTAGGATGGTGCAGAGGCAACAATTTGACCACACTGGGCAGGCAGGAAGGGCAGTGGCAGCACAACAGACTATGGAGGGCAGTGGAAAGGGGGGCAGAGGCAACAAACCAACAATGCAGGACAGGCAAGAGAGGCTGTGGCAATATAATAGACCATTGTGGGCAGAAGGAAGAGGCAGTGGTAGTACAACCATACATGCCAACAGATCCGATTCAGCCAGGAAACGCCCAATGTTTTTAAGCCCAAATGGGCTTTATTTGACCTGTCTCCTGTCTACAATCTCCTCTTTTTCAATTGGGGGAAAATCAATACCCCATTTTGTTTTTCAAAATCTCTCTCTTACCAAGTTCAAAATGTTAGCAAGTATGGTGCATTGGATCATGGAAGGCAGGAGGAATTGGGGTAGGGACATGGACTCGGATAACAGAGGACAGGAGGGATATGGACAGGTGCACCAAACTGACCTTACAGGGCAGGCATCAGGGTTTGCAGCAGCACAATACACCACACAGGGCATGCAGGACAGGTGTGCAGCACAACAATCCATGGAAAGCAATAGGGAGGGGACAGGACCATGCACATGGACAACAGAGAACAGAGGGGAAAGAGGCAATGGCAGCTAGCTGACCATAATGGACAGACTGGAGAGAAAGCTGCAGCATAACGGACCATAAAGGGCAGGAGTTAGGGATCAGGGGCATTACAATGGAACCGACAAGCCAGGAGGGAGGGAATAGGGGTCTGCACATGGAAAACAGAGGGCAGGGGGCAAGGGGGCAGGGCAGGAGCAGCAAGCTGACAATGGAGGTCAGGCAGGATGGGCACTAGAAGCAAGACACACCATGGAGAGCAACAGTGAGACTAAAATGCCATACACACAGACCATGGAGGGAAGGTGGGAGGGGGTCAGGGGCAGCTAGCTGACCACACAGGGAAGGTTGGAGGGGCCGTGGCAGCACAGAAGACCATGCATGGCAAGCGGGAGGGTTAGTGGCAGCACAATGGCCATGATGGGCAAGAAGGAGGGGGCAGGGGCATGCGCAAAGGACCATGGAGGATAGAAGGGAGGGGTAGGAGCTGAGCACAGACAAGAGAGTGCAGGGGAAGGGGCCTCACAACAGACCACGCAGGGCAGGCAGGAGGAGCAGTTGCAGCACAACAGACCAGAGAGGGCAGAAGGGTGTGGCAGTGAAATGGACCATGGAGGACAGGAGGAAGGGGATAGGGCATGGAACATGGACAGGCAGGGTGGAGGTGGCAGGGACAGGTTACAGTCATCTGACAATGCTAGGCAGGTGGGAGGGGAGTGGCAGCTCAACAGAACACTCAGAGTAGATAGGAGGGGCAGGTCCATGGAACATGGTGGGCAAAAAGGATGGAGCAGGGGCATGCACAAAGACATCGGAGGGCAGGGGGAAGGAGAGTAGGGGCAGCAAGCTAAGCACAGAGGCTAAGCAGGAGGTCAATGATGGGGCATAGAATTGGGCAATGGAGGGCAGGAGGAGTGGACTGGGACATCATGCTAAATGGAGGGCAGTGGCAGCACATCAGACCGTGCATGGCAGGGGGGAGGAGGCTAGTGCATGGATTCAGACAACAGAGGATAGGGAGGAGGTGGATGGGGCAGCAAGCTAACTGTTCAGAGAAGGCGGGAAGGCTAGTAGCAGAACAATGACCACACAGGGCTGTAATGAGGGAGCAGGGGCATGGACTTGGACAATGGATGGCAAGGAGGAGGGGAGGCAGGAGCAGCAAGCTTGGGTGGGGGCAGCACAATGCCAGGCCAGGCCCTGCTTCCAACCCCCCCACCATCCATTGTGATAGGCATCTTACTTAACGTTAAAAAAAAACTAGAAATTCGCTGAAAGACAAAGATTACAGGGACGTTATAGTTAGACTCAGATTTCACTCGTACAAAACCAGTGAAATTCAGCAGTTATAGTTACCTGAGCTAACTATAACTTACACCCCCACAATGCACTGCTTATGACCTCAGACATTACATCATTCATGACATGGTCAGTGACATCACTCATGACATCTCAAGTGAGTTGTGAATGGAATGGAACTATAATCACTAGAACTTTATTTAGGGATAGTGGGAGTATATTAACACCCCTTTTTTTCTTTTCTTTCGTGTAAGAACCATTATAATACGCAACGTGCCCAGATCAATATGGCCGATAGCCTTTCACTTTAAAGTAATGTGTAGTCCATTGTTTATGTTGATGTTTGCAATCCTAAGTATGTTTATTATGAACAAGTCACGTTGACGAACATACAGGTACGGCGGTCACGGGGCAGGATATGCTGAAATGACATTGTGTGCATATTAACCCTTGTTTTCTTTTCTTTATTGTATCAATTCCTGAATTTTTACATTGTGACCAGGCCAATATGGCCGCCAGCTTTTTGGATTAAAGTAATATGTAGTCCTTTGTTAATGTTGGCAACTGGAGGCATTTTTACATTTAAATAAGGAAGCTACAATGACGTCTTGTATCGTTAGCAAGGTTCAGACGAGCCGAAACGCGTGGATCGCGTCCTTTGCAGATTAAATACTTCCAAACTACAACCTGAGTGCTGATTCCTTCCTTGTAAGAGTGAGAGGAGATTGAATACATATATATAAAATTCACTGAAAAAACCACAGGATTCAGGGACGTTATAGTTACTCTGACATTTCACTCGTACAAAACCAGAGAAATTCAGCTGTTATAGTTAGCTGAGCTAACTATAGCTCACGCCCCCGCAATGCACTGCTGATGACGTCACATATTACATCACTCATGACATGGTCAGTGACATCACTGGTGACATCACTGATGACATCTCAAATGACATCACTGATGATATCACTGATGACATCATCCAGTGACTGTGAGTGTTTCTAAAAAGTTTAAGAATGTGATATATATATATGATGATTCAGTCAGTGTGTGACTGACTGTATAAGTGAGTGATTATACGTGTCTGGGTGAATGTATAGGTGAGTGACTAATCTGTGTGAATGTCTGTATCAGTCTGTCAGTTGGTGTGTAAGTGGCTGCATGGGTTGGTGAGTAGCTACATGAGTGTCTATATGGGTTATTGATTGTTGTCTGAGTATCTGTATGGGTGCCTGAGTATCTGTGTGGGTGGGTGGGGGGTATGTGACTCTGTGCATAGATGTGTGAGTGGGTGATTCAATGGGTGTATGGGTTCAAGACTTCATGTGTGAAGGGCTGTGTGGGTGGGTGAGTGTGTATATGGGTATGTTGATGAGTGAATGGATGTCTCAGTGGTACATGTGTGAGTAACTACATATGTGAAAGGCAGTATATGTGAGTGTTGGAGTATATAAATGACTATCTGAGAGTGAGTGATTGTGAGAGTGGCTGTATGGATGAGTGTGTGCTTGTATCAGTGATTGTATAAGAGAGTAAGTATGTGTTAGTATCTGTATGAATAAGTGAGGTAGTGTGTGTATAACTGTATAGGTGAGTAAATGGGAGAGTGATTGATTCTTTGCATGACTGACTAGGTATGTGAGTAACTCTATGGATGAGTGGCGGTGTGTGAGTGTCTGTATAGGTGAATGAGTGCATATGATAGTTCTGTATTGATGAGTGACTGCATGTATGAGTGACTGTATGGGTGAATGAGTGGACGTGTATGTAGACCTAGGAATCAGTTAGTGGGTATGTAGTAACTGGTATTGGTGTGCTTATGGTTTCAAAAATGGTAGTCTGTATTTTAGAGTGGGTGTATCAAAGGTTATATTAGGGTGTGAGGAGGTGCATCAGACTAGCACGTGGATGATGTCATCAGTGATGTCATTTGAGATGTCATCAGTGATGTCATCAGTGATGTCACTGACCATGTCATGAATGATGTAATATGTGACGTCATCAGCAGTGCATTGTGGGGGCACGAGTTACAATTAGCTCAACTAACTATAACAGCTGAATTTCTCTGGCTTTGTACAGGTGAAATGTCCAACTAACTATAACCCCCCTGAAACCTATGGTTTTTTCAGTGAATATATATATATATATATATATATATATATATATATATATATATATATATATATATATATATATATATATATAGCAATACCACTCCCAGACAGCACGCTGTATGAGCACCACAGGGACACCAAAGGTTTGTGCTCAATCTGCTTTATTTTTCTTCACATGGCGATATGACGCGTTTCGGCCACCACAAGTGGCCTTGCTCACATAATGCAACGCGCTACAACCACAGCTAATGAATTCTACTTCCGTACCATGTGACTCATAGTGACCATCAAAATGAAAAACAGACTGATGCTTAGTGAATTCACGGACCACAAATATTCCTCCAAATATATGTGAAATACAGATAGTCTCCCTGATTTTATGCTTATAAAAACCATTCTACAACCATAAATATAATCACAACTAAGTCAGTAGCAGTCTAATACAGTAAATTTCTAATCCGGCCAAGCATATAAATATATACAGTAGTTGCTCTGCAGTAATGACGTAAAAATAAAAACTAAATATTGTATTTTACGAACTCCTTCATGATTCTAATTTTTAATAATTAAATATCATTATGTTGTGATAAAACCAGCAACAACATAGCGGGCTAAGAACATTGATACTGTTAAATACCAATCTGGACTTGTTGTAATATGAATTAATTTAATGGTATATCTCTGGTAATAGGAGCACTAATATGTAGGATCTCAAAATCACATAAAAAGACCATCTATATATATATACATGATAAAATCCTGTATAATCCTTAAAATCCATAATTGCACAGTACCAGTCAATATAAAAATAAAAATAAAGTGCATGGTGCAAAACCAATAATTCAAATTTTTATACATTTATTTTCTTTTTTTCTTTTTTTATGGTCTAATTACTTTATACTATAGTGCAAAAAAGTGCTATGTGCAAAAAGTGCTGATATTCCTCAAAATTAGGGAGCTGTTGAAAAGACGCAGCTTAAATTGGGTTCCTACCCAGCAGCTCTGAGCATAGAAGATGTTAATTCAAGTAGCATGTGCCTCCATATTCCACGAATGGACTGAGTGTGCTATAGTACAAATGACTATCAATTGGACGTAAAAACCGTGAAAAATATTGTATCAAAACTTTTAGGATACCGAAGTGTGTGGTATGTGTTTATCATCATAGTCGTGCGGTTAAATAAGACACCTGTAGACCACGGCTATTCTAAGTTATTAAGACATTTACTGCTGATGTGCAAATTAGAAATGCTAAACACTGTCAATCAATCAATCAGGCGTTTGTTAAGCGCGACTACTCACCCGTAAGGGTCTCAAGGCGCTGGGGGTAGGGGGGGGTGCAGGTTCCAGTCCATCAAGGAGGGGGTCTGTCGAAGAGCCAGGTTTTGAGGTTTCTTGCGAAGATGGGAAGCGATGTTGTCTGTCGGAGGTGGAGCGGAAGGGCATTCCAGGCTCTGGCCGCGAGGAAGGAGAAGGAGCGGCCTCCCGATCTGGTCTTTCTGGTGCGGGGGACCACGGCTTAGGAGAGCTGGGCTGATCGTAGGGTCCTTTGGGGTGCGTGGAAATTGAGTCGGCTGTTCAGGTATGCTGGTCCGGTGTCGTGGAGGGCCTGTGGAAAATGAGGCAAGACAAATGAAGATATCTAATCATCAGTGGATGCTGGAGTTAGGACCTCTGCTCACTAGGGCTTACAGAAAATTGTAAAGATCCTCACCCTGATTAAAGCCGTTAGGGGTTCTTGAATCGAGTTCCAATATAAATTTGGACTCACGTTGTCTGAGGAGCTTTTCCCTGTTGCCTCCTCTTCTGGAGGGTGGCACAGCCCCAATTACAAAATATTTGAGACACTCCAGATTGTTGTTGTGAATGGCTTTGAAGTGCCTGGCCATGTTGGGTCGGATTTAACTATGGCCCTAATATGCTGCAGAATCCTGACATGGACCTGCAGCTTTGTACTCCCTACATACTGAAATCCGCACGTACATGTTAAGACATATACGGCGAACTCAGTCCTGCAGTTGTATATCACTTTCAATGGGATAGGCTTGCTTTTAAACGCAGAGGTGTATTCAAAGGTGTTCTTGCCAAATTTACAGGCTCTGCATGAGCTACATTTATAGAACCCATGTTTCAATGTTAGCCAATTAGCTTTGCCTGCCGATGCCTGTGTTGGTAGTTCAGGGCTAGTTCTTACTAAGGCCTTATTCATTGACACAGCTCGTCTGAACGTGAGAGTAGGCGTAGAAGGTAGACGTTCCCCCAAGATGGTGTCTGTCATGACTATAGGCCAATTGTTGTTTATAATGGACCTCACCTGTTTCTGTTGGCGACTGTAAGTAGTTATGAGGCAAACCTCAGATTTGGTTCCACCCTCACTTTCGTCACTGAAAGGTTTGGCATGACTGGGCTGGGGTTCTAATTCTGTGGGTAAAAGATCTTCTCTGGTGATGTTCCTCACTTTCTCTAGTGCTTGTTGAATAGTTTGTTTGTCATACCCTCTTTCAAAAAATCTAATCTTGGCCTCTTCTGTACAGTAATAAAAATCAGTACTGCATATTCTGCGCAGCCTAAAAAATTCTCCATACGGAATACTTTTTATCAAATGGTATGGATGAAAGCTGGCGGCATGTAGAGTGGAATTGCATGCAGTACTCTTACAATGTAAAGTTGTTGCCACTTCATTGCCTACTATTTTGATATGTACATCAAGAACATTTATCGCTGCCCTGTCAATTTCAGCATTAAATTGTAGGTTAACATCATTCACATTGATCATTGCCACAAATTTCTCTGCATCATCTCTTGAGCCATTCCACATGATAAAAATATCATCAATAAAGCGTACCCAGCTGACTACATGACTGTCAAATACCTCCTTGTGTACTGTCTGGAGAACCTGCTCCTCCCATAGCCCAACGTGTAAACACGCGTAGCTCGGGGAGAAGCAGGCCCCCATAGCTACACCTCTTAGTTGTTGATACACTTCATTATTAAACATGAAATAGTTGTTATGAAGACAGAAACTAATCATTTCTAAAATCATTATATTGTGTTTATAGCAATGGATGGGTCGTTTGCTCAAATAATGCTCCACGGCTCTAAGTCCATCAGCATGATTAATACTAGTATATAATGATGAAATATCTAATGTAATCATTAAAAATTCATCTGACCAGGGAAAAATTTTCAATTTGCTCAAAAAGTGGCTAGTATCGCGTATGTAAGAAGGCAATGTTCGTACAAAGTTTTGCAGATAGTAGTCATCATATTGCGATACTTGCTCCAATAGTCCTCCTCTGGCTGAAATGATGGGTCTTCCTGGAATAGGAGTGACTTTTTTATGGATTTTGGGGATGAAATATATAACGAGGGTTATGGGAAAATCATTACGTAAGAACAACAGTTCATCATTAGAAATGAGCCCTTCCCTCTTCCATTTCATTATATGTTTTCCAAAAGTCTCTTTGATTTTTTTCAATTGTAAAATGTTAGACTTTTTATAACACTCCGAATCATCCAAATGTCTATGAGTTTCTAGTATATATTCATTCTTTGGCCATAGAACTATGTTCCCACCTTTGTCCGATTTATTAATGATAACATCATTATTTTTTTGTAGTTTCTTGATTAGTTCCTGATATTTCTTGTCTTTGTATTTCATATGCCTTACTTTTCTCTGGGTTTGCACTTCCAGTTTTTTAAGTGCTTCTGTAACAACATCATGGAAGATATCAATAGCATCTCGTGGCATGTTAGGAATGAATGTTGACACAGGTTTGAAAGGACTGGAGGTCACTCTAGATGGAGCAATGCCTACTTCAACAAGAAGGCTCTGGGTGGACGATGTTGAATCATCTTCTGTGTTATTGTTGGCCAAGGCATTCAAGGTTCTGAGTGCAGGTATATCAGATACCAGTAGATTGGCTCGATCGGAATCAAGAACCCATGATGTGGTTGGCTGAGTATCTGCTGATTTCTTAATCGCATAATATTTCGTTAGTTTTAATTTTCTGATAAATTTAAACACATCACTCGAGTTTGTACATAGTCAAAATTGCTTTCGGGGCAAAATGATAGCCCCAGAGAGAGTAATTGTGTCTCTGCTGCATTCAACGTGACATCTGATAGGTTGATGACTGTGTTGTTACTCTTTATTGTTGTTTTTTCTGCCACTGTTTGTTCTGCCTTTTGTTTCTTGAGTTTGATGCATTGCCTCCTTGCCCTCCTTTTCTAGTTACGTCTTTCTCTTGTATCAACTGGGGATTCCATGGCCTTAGCGTTTGGTGACGCTCCTGTCTTAAAAAATCGAGTTCCTCAGCCAGTGTTAACTTTCCCATGTCTTCGCCCCCTTCACCACCTGTTGTACCGGAATTCTCTGATTCAGTTTCACTAAGAATTGAGCTTGCATCTGATGTGGACGCATTGGATCCATTATCTTGACTGGTGGTATTCACCTGTTGTTTACTTTGGTTATTACTGGTGAAGTGATTACGCTTGATGAAATCATACTTTTTAGAAAACGTGAAGATTTGACCTGCTTCGTAGTCTTGTTTGTCACGAGCAAACTTAAAAGCTTTTCTAGTTTTATTTATTCATTCTTGTTTTTTGATTCTGCTCTTGATGTCATTCCTGGTCTTGGCTATCAGGTCTTTTAAATCAGATTTATCAAGGTCTGAATTGATGCTTTTGATTTCTGTGAGTATTGTTTCTCTATCTGAGCGCGCATACTTCACTAAGATATGGACCAACCTCATTGATGCCTCGAGATTGCTCTCGGCCCATTCTTTCAACATGTTGGGGTTAGGGTTTTCAAAGCTGGGGGCTATCATAATATGAAGTCCTCGTGGAATACGCCCAACTTCTTCATACTTTTTTAATGACTTCTGTTCCCACCACTTAGTCATTTCTGTTGTCATCAGTTTTTCCAATTTCTTAAGTTTGTTTTTTATTTCACTATCTGGTGATACGGGTGCTACTTCTCTATTGCGTCTGACTTCCTGAGCCGTAGGTAGATTATCAAATAATTCATTAGCTGCGGCTTCTCGTTCCTGCAGCGTGTCGTTCGCCATGTTAGTACTTTTCCAATGCAGTATAGGCTATGCTCCCGATGAGTGTATACTTTTACTCGTTTGATTGCACACCTCCCAACCTGTAACTAGCCAAAAATTGCGAAAACCAACTCACCGTCCGTGACGTTTCGCTTCACGGCTCCTCCGATTCGCGTAGCTCAGCCGTCAACGTCCGGCGTGTTTCACTGAATGGCTGTCGTCAGGGGGCAACTGCGGTATATTCTCCTTCCAGAAATCCAAGCGACAAGTCAGCTGAAAAACCACTCGGCCTTCTTGCAGTGAGGGGGTCCATGAGCCGGAATCAGCCAATTTCCAACAAATTAGATACAGCAACACCACTCCCAGACAGCGCGCTGTATGAGCACCACAGATATATATCCACTGAAAAAAACAAAGGTTACAGGGACGTTATAGTTAGGAGTTGGACTAAAAAAACCTTAGAAATTAACAGAAAAAAATAAAGGTTATAAGAACATTATAGTAGGGCTCAGGTTCCACTCGTACACAACATTATGACCTCACTGACTGTAATATGTGAGGTCAGAAGCAGTGCATTGTGGGAGCACGAGTTATAGTTAGCTCGTTAGCTCAGCTAACTATAACTGCTGAATTTCACTGGTTTTGTATAAGTGGAACCTGAGCCTATTTATAACGTCCCTATAACCGTTTTTTTTCAGTGAATTGCTAAGGTTTTTTTGATTCCATTTTCTAACTATAACTTCCCTGTGAATTTCAAAGGTTTTTTAAATGCTAATTACTAACTATAAAGTCCCTGTAACCTTTGTTTTTTTCCAGTGAATTTCTATGTTTTTTTAAGTTGTAATGGCGTTTGCAGAGTGGTAGGTAAAGGGGGCGTGGCCTCTGACCAGTTCTCAGGAATCCTGCTGTGTAGGACTTACAGAAAGTACCAGGAGGGCTTCTTGGCCCCCAAGGTCCCTCAGCATACAAGAGGACTTCATTCCCCAACCAGCAGCTCATCAGGAGAAGCGTTGGCAAAGTGGTGGAGAAAGAAGGCGTGGCCTCGAAGACCTCTTAGCAATCCTGCTGTGTGGGACTTACTGGATGCAACTGGAGGGGTTATTCACCCCCAAGGACTCTCAGCAGCCAAGGAGACTTCATGCGCCAACTATTCGTGCACCAGGAGGCATGTTTGCAGAGTGGTAGAGAAAGGAGGCGGGCCAGGAAGACCTCTGAGCAATCCCGTAGTGTGTGACTTACTGAAGGTAACAGGAAGAGTAGTTGGCCCACAAATACGTCCTTGGGGGCCAACAATTCCTCCTGTTACCTCCAGTAAGTCCCAGACAGCGCAATTGCTTAAAGGTCTTCATAGGCCACGCCCCCTCCATTGTGTGATTTAGCCCCAGGTAGGTGGTGGTCCCCAGGGCTGTGAGGGGGCTGTGTTGCCCACACATTGTTTTTGGTTAAAGCCCCGGGGAGGTGACATCCCCGGGACTGCGGGGAGTCCTCACCGGCCCCCTGCATTATGTAAATTGAAAACCCCCAGGGGAGGTGGCAACTAACAGAGATGTGGGGGGTCTGCGCGGCCCCAGCTTTGTTTATAGATAAATCCCTAGGGAGGTGGCAGTCTCTGGGGTTTGGGGGGTTGGCGCGGGCCCCGCATTATGTAAATTGAAAGTCCCGGGGAACTGGCAGCCCCCGGGGCTGATGGGGGGCGTTGTGCGGCCCCTTGCTTTGTTTATAGATGAAGCCAAAGGGAGGTGGCAGTCCCCGGGGCTTAGGAGGGGTCTAAGAGCCCCCACATTTATAAAACTATAAGCCCCGGGGAGATGGTGGTCCCCGGGGCAGGGGGGAGGCCCATACAGTATTCATTTTGTTTTTAAAAGAAGCCCCAGGGAGGTCGTTGTCCCTGGGGCAATAATGAGCACCAGGAGGAGGGGGCTGTGTGCTCCCAATTCATTATAAAAAAATGCCTTCGGACCTGGCCCACTCGGGTGGATAATGAATGAGGCGCAGGAGCCCATGCTTCATTTAAAAAAAAAAAAATTATCCAGCTCCACGGATCCCGCTGAAAAGTTTTTTTTTAAATTTCTCCAAGAGGCCTAGGGGGTCAGAGTGTTTCTATCCTGCCCTTTTTTCTTTTTTTTTAACATTTTTTGTGGGTCTCGGTTCAACCGAGTCCCAAGATGGCTGCTAACAATTCCTGTTTGAAGTGTTGGTAGCCAATCAAATTTCAGTAGCATTTCAGTAGGTTTTTTGCGCTACCAGATATCTATATTTTTTAAACATAAATAACTCTGCAACTACTGAACGGATTTAGACCAAATCACAAAAAGCACGCTTTATGGACCAACATCTAGCTTTCTGCCAAATTTGGTGTAATTCCGTTCTTCGCTTTGGGCTGCAGTCGTCTTCAAAAAAAAAAAAATTCCCTTAGATTTAACATGGGGAAAATGCATTTTGGGACCCCTTTTTTCTCAGCCCCGCTTGACGGATCACCCCGTGACTTTCAACACAGCAGTTGAACTCAAATGGGAAAGTTATTGGCAAAACAAAAAATGCTTCTTCTATAAAAACTTTGGTCCTAACTATAACTACCTACTGGCGACCACCAGTAGGTTTTATATATTTATATATATATATATATATATATATATATGGCGGATTGTTGGCAATAAATCCTTAGCACCAGTGAATTGTAGTTCGTGTCCGTTTTTTCCAACTTCAGGGAATGGTACGAGCCGAGTTATTTTGATATACATATATATATATGTATATATCTATATATATATATATATATATATATATATATATATATATATATATCAAAACAAAACCCATAAATCATGCAAAAAAGAAGCAGAGAACTCTGGGTAGTTCTCAAGTTTAGGTGGAAAGCAGCTCCAATATAGAGGACTCTCAACACCAGCGACACTCTAAATTTGCTCACCTCAAATGTCTGCTTTTCTATCAAAGTCTTTAAGCGTAGGATTAGCACAGTGCCATCCACGCCGAGATAGAAAGGGACAAAGTCTTTTGCCATTTCTATAACAAAGTCATTAAGCATAGGATTAGCATAGTGCTATCCATGCCGAGCTATAAAATGGTCAAAGCCTTTTGCTACTCCTGGCACAGCATTACAGCTTTAGATTGGTAAAATACCATCCAAGCCAACCTGAAATGAATAAAAGCAACCCCTTACACGTGTTTCGCTCTCATTAGAGCTCTTCAGAAAGGTATAGCTTTGTCCAGACACAAGGGAGCACACAGTATAAGTCAAAACAAAACCCTTTCAGGCATAGAGTGACGCATAAATTATGCAAAAAGAAGCAGAGAACTATGGGTAGTTCTCAAGTTTAGGTGGAAAGCAGCTCCAATAGAGAGGACTCTCAACACCAGCAACACTCTAAAATTGCTCACCTCAAATGTCTGCTTTCAATCAAAGTCTTTAAGCGTAGGATTAGCACAGTGCCATCCACGCAGAGATAGAAAGGGACAAAGTCTTTTGCCATTTCTACAGCAAAGTCTTTAAGCATAGGATTAGCACAGTGCCATTCATGCCGGGCTGTAAAATGGCCAAGGCCTTTTACCACTCCAGGCACAGTATTACAGCTTTGGATTGGTAAAATACCATCCAAGCCAACCTGAAATGAATAAAAGCAACCCCTGACATGTGTTTTGCTCTCATTAGAGCTCTTCAGAGAGGTATAGCTTTGTCCGAGCACAAGAAAGCATCCAGTATAAGTCAAAACAAAACCCTTTCAGGCATAGAGTGACACATAATGTTGGAAGTGGGGGTCCTTATCCCTTACCGCCGCCACCAAATGCTGGAGGCGGGAGTCCCTGTCCCACACCGCTGTTGCCAGGTGCGAGATCAGGACCCCTCGTTTCGACGTTAGGCTAAGTAACGACACCGTCTGAGATAGCCCTGCTCACCCTCTTAGTAGCTTGGCACGAGCAGCCAGGCTTATCTCCAAGGCACGAGTGTACAGTATGTGCAACCACACTCACAGCAACCCAATGATGTCACCACAAATAGACTCCACACGAGTTTTTATAAAACGAGTATAATCTTTATACAAGAAGATATACGATATGATCACACAATACAAAACCAACATATAATAATGGGTAGTATTCCTTCCGGTGGATTGGGAGGTTCTAATCCCAACCACCGCTTCTAACCAACAGTTAAGCTGACTTCTAACCGTTTCCAAAAGGTTAGGTAGGTCGTGTTGCTAGAATCACACACGTTGCAAAAGAAACGAAATACTGCAATGCGTAACGATATACTCCTGAACTGTGCAATAGAGAAACAATGCCATACGTAGCGCCACAGTCATGTACTTTGCAATAGAAGGAATAATGCAATGCGTATCACCACCAGCATGCCCTGTGCAAGGAAGAAACAAAGCAATGCGTCACGCTACAATCATGTACTGTGCACTGAAGAAATAATGCAATGCGCCACGTTATGATCAGGTACTGTGCGTTGAAGAAATAATGCAATGCGCCACGCTTACAATCATGTACTCTGCAAGGGAAAATAACGCAGTGCGTAGCGCACCCAGCATGGTGTTCGTCAGGCACAAATAGAGTCAGGCGTCATACGACAGTTCGATAGTTCGTTAGCAACAATAATGCAAAGTGTAATACGACAGTCTAGGTGCTCTGTTAACAGTTGCCCCCGACATGGATCAATGATGGAACAAAAGTACAGCTTCTCACTCCGGCCCCAGTACTGCCCCTCCGTGGGCCAGCACGGGCCTCGATCCGAGCCGAAGCAACAGGCTCACGCAGCTGCCAGGAGCGAGAGGCCGAGAGAATGTCCCTCCGAGCCCGCACCCCACCCCAGGTGGTGATCCACGTTACCTGGGGGGGCACGACCCCACTCTCCTCCCCTCCTTCAGCGACTTGGGCCTTGATCCAGAACTCCGTCAATGGGCACGGCGAGCTCGGGCCGGCGGCTCCGCTCCTCCGGGACTGCCGGTTCGGGCCGCTACTGTTGCACTCCAAGGGCCCAATGACCTGGCCCTCCTTCCGGCGGTCTCAGTGGACACCGAGACCCACCCTCAGCACTTGTGGAGACTTACTTCGATTTCAGTGCACACGCTACCCAGGCACTCCTCACCAGCGCCTCTGGTTGCACCGCGACATGCACTCTGCGCGTCCGAGACTCGCCTCTTCTCTGGTGCACACGATGACCAGGCGATCGTCACCACGCCTCGGCTTGCACCTCGACAGGCACCCTGCACGTCCGAGTCTCACCTCTTCTCCCGGTGCACACAACAACCAGGCACTCTTCACCAACGCCTTGTCTTGCACCACGACACGCACCCTGCGCATCCGAGTCTCACTTCTTCTCTCGGTGCACACAACAACCAGGCGCTGTTCACCAACGCCTTGGCTTGCACCACGACACGCACCCTGTGCGTCCGAGACTCACTTCTTTTCCCGGTGCACACAACGACCAGGCGCTCCTCACCAACGCCTCGGCTTGCACCACGACACACACCCTGCGCATCCGAGTCTCACCTCGTCTCCCGGTGCACACAATGACCAGGCGCTCCTCACCAATGCCTCGGCTTGCACCACGACATGCACCCTGCGTGTCCGAGACTCAGTTTACTTCTGCGTGCCCACGATCACAAGGCACAACTTCTGAGGGTCTCAAGCTGCAAAAGCACGCGCACACCGCGTTGCTTGGGACTTCTCCGGAAACTTTTATGTTCCTGTGTTTCCAAACAGGGAGCCAGCTCACCTCGGGCCCTTGGGGTTCAGGACACAGCACAAAGCACAGTCCTGTTCAAGAAGGAGGGACACCACCCACTGCAATGTCCCTTCAGTCACCGGGACTGTTTGTTCTCCTGTCTCCTGCCCCCACGGACCACAGCGAACCACAGCGTCCAGGAATCCTAGCGCGCGGACGCGCTACAAAAGGCAAGGCGCGCACCGCGGCGCTTGTAGTCACCGGGACTGTTTGTTCTCCTGTCTCCTGCTCCCACGGACCACAGCGGACCACAGCGTCCAGGAATCCTAGCGCGCGGACGCGCTACAAAAGGCAAGGCGCGCCCGTGGCGCTTGTAGTCACCAGGACTGTTTGTTCTCCTGTCTCCTGCCCCCACGGACCACAGCGGACCAAGGCGTCCAGGAATCCTAGCGCACGGATGCGCTACAAAAGGCAAGGCGCGCCCCGTGGCGCTTGTAGTCACCGGGACTGTTTGTTCTTCTGTCTCCTGCCCTCACGGACCACAGCGGACCACAGCATCCAGGAATCCTAGCGCGCGGACGCGCTACAAAAGGCAAGGTGCGCCCCGCGGCACTTGTAGTCACCGGGACTGTTTGTTCTCCTGTCTCCTGCCCCCATGGACCACAGCGGACCACAGCGTCCAGGAATCCTAGCGCGCGGACGCGCTACAAAAGGCAAGGCGCGCCCCGCGGCGCTGGACGCGCACGGGCCGCGCCCGGGCAAAGCCCGGGCCAAGGGCAGGCCCGTCCACGCCCGTCGGAGCCCGGAGAAGGCTGGGCTGGGCCCACCCTCTTTACATCTGCAGCCGCTTGAGGTACGGACGATTTTATCTATTGTTTTACACCACAGATGGCGAAAGTAAAGGGAACGAGAGTGAAGATGGGAGGGGAGTCGGAACTACTTTGGACTCTTTCCTAGTAAGAGCAGCCAGCGTCCTCT
>CAWUFW010027678.1:0-25538 GCA_963921515.1 Calotriton arnoldi | reverse complement strand
TTTTAATGTGGCTCATGCAGGTGAAACGGACTTTGCTGCCCATAAAGCTAACAGGTGCCTGGAGAGGGCTGATTTCATGCCCGTGGCCTGCAGCCCACCGGCTCACAGGGGTGTATCCTGTGTCGCCCTGCGGCTTTTGTGTGCTTCCAGGTCCTTACGAGGCATATGATAACCTCCTTGAAATCCATACATCCAATCCCCAGGGATTAGGCTTGTTTCCTTTGTTTTACAGCAAGGGATTTTACAGTTTCTTAGTCTGAGTTCTGCTGTTATCTGGCGGCTGTTCTGCGCTGCACCAAAGCCATAGTGGGACAGCAGTGATAGTTTTTGAACACTGACTGCGAACACTTGTGATGCTGGCATGCCTTTGGTAAGTCTTTACGGTGTTTAATAGAAGGCATGGTCACTGACACGTTGTCATTCTTTAGTAGGTTTTTACATAGCGCTTCGAACTATTATTGGTTTGGGACATTCTGGGGAAACCCTTGCAGGCAGGTAGGGCCTCTTTACGAGTGGCCTGTCATTGAATGGTCAGATATTCTTCCTGGTGATTAGGGATACTGCGGAAAGACATATTTACTGGGTGCACGGTATGCACACCATTCTGATTTTTGGACCTCTAAATGGAGGATAATGCTTCACTAATGCTTATTGGACTCCATTCTCAGGTGCACAAACTCCACTTTTGTGCAGTTTGCCTCCACAATTGGCGCCAGGTTTTTTATAGCAAAATTGTGTTGACAAAAACCCGGGAGATGAAGTTGGATGTTATTAGTGCACCAGTCGCACATACTCCTAGTGCATCACAAACTGGTATATGCTCTCAAATCTGGGTTTGCGTGGACTAGTGAATGAGCATCTTAACTTTTTTTTTTTAAAGAGAAGACACAAGTGGAAAAAACCACTGCAATTTAGTGTAAGAATGCTTAGCGAATCGGAGCAGTAATGACCATTCTTCAACCCTTTTGAGAATTTGCTTATTACAGCGTGGTGTAAAGTGCAAATCTGTTCACTTTTTGTCTAGCCAGTGTGCTCCGAGACACTGTGAATCTACTAAAATGTGATAAATGGAGCAGGATTTCAAAACCATGCATATTTCCAGCAACCGGGGTGGATACAGCCATCTTGGGAAATGCCATTACTGCGCCGCCACAATGCTCCCTTGATGACTCTGAGCACTTGTTTATGAATGTTCCAAGTGTGAGTGTAAGTGATGTCCACGCATGATCTTTATTAATGCATTGGGGCTGCCATTGATTCTGCGGAAAGGAGCAGTAGTGCGGATGTCTAGTGTGGATGTCTGACGCCTGATGTCTGATGCTTGTGGATGTCTGATGCTTGTGGATGTCTGATGCTTGTGGATGTCTGATGCTTGTGGATGTCTGATGCCTGATGTCTAATGTCTGATACTTGGGGAATCGGATGTCTGATACTTGTCGATGTCTGATGTCTGATACTGGTGGATGTCTGATGTCTAATGCTGGTGGATGTCTGATGTCTGATGCCTGATGCTTGTGGATGTATGATGTCTGATGCCTGATGCTTGTGGATGTATGCTGTCTGATGCCTGATGCTTGTGGATGTATGCTGTCTGATGCCTGACGCTTGTGGATGTATGATGCTTGTGGATGTATGATGCCTGATGCTTGTGGATGCCTGATGCTTGTGGATGCCTGATGCTTGTGGATGCCTGATGTTTGTGGATGCCTGATGCCTGTGGATGCCTGATGCCTGTGGATGCCTGATGCCTGTGGATGCCTGATGTCTGATGCCTGATGTCTGATGATTGTGGATGTCTGATGTCTGATGATTGTGGATGCCTGATGCCTGATGTCTGATGCTGGTGGATGTCTGATTTCTGATGTCTGATGCCTGATGTCTGATGCCTGATGCCTGGTGTCTGATGCTTGTGGATGCCTGGTGTCTGATGCTTGTGGATGCCTGTGGATGCCTGATGCCTGTGGATGCCTCATGTCTGATGTCTGATGATTGTGGATGTCTGATGCCTGATGTCTGATGATTGTGGATGTCTGATGCCTGATGTCTGATGATTGTGGATGTCTGATTCCTGATGTCTGATGCTGGTGGATGTCTGATGCCTGATGTCTGATGCCTGATGCTTGTGGATGCCTGATGTCTGATGCTTGTGGATGTCTGATGCCTGATGTCTGATGCTTGTGGATGTCTGATGCCTGATGTCTGATGCTTGTGGATGCCTGATGTCTGATGCTTGTGGATGCCTGATGTCTGATGCCTGATGCTTGTGGATGTCTGATGTCTGACGCCTGATGCTTGTGGATGTCTGATGCCTGATGCTTGTGGATGTCTGATGTCTGATGCTTGTGGATGTCTGACGCCTGATGCTTGTGGATGTCTGATGCCTGATGCTTGTGGATGTCTGATGCCGGATGCTTGTGGATGTCTGATGTCTGATGCCTGATGCTTGTGGATGTCTGATGTCTGATGCCTGATGCTTGTGGATGTCTGATGCCTGATGCTTGTGGATGTCTGATGCCGGATGCTTGTGGATGTCTGATGTCTGATGCCTGATGCTTGTGGATGTCTGATGTCTGATGCCTGATGCTTGTGGATGTCTGATGCCTGATGCTTGTGGATGTCTGATGCCTGATGCTTGTGGATGTCTGATGTCTGATGCTTGTGGATGTCTGATGCTTGTGGATGTCTGATGACTGTGGATGTCTGATGTCTGTGGATGTCTGATGTCTGATGCCTGTGGATGACTGAGGCCTGTGGATGCCTGATGCTTGTGGATGTCTGATGCTTGTGGATGTCTGATGTCTGATGCCTGTGGATGTCTGATGAATGACCTTATAAGTGTTTAGCCATGCAACAGTTGATGTTGTTGCACCAAGGATATTGTGCTGGATAACTAAACACTTATAAGGTCCCAAAGGCGAGACCTATTGGCTATGCCAATGCTTGTTTTTATAATGTAGGTGGTATGCATGAATGGAGAACATATTATTGAAAGTTATTCAGGTTTACATCCCATAGTGTTTTTTCAGCTCCTTTCGATAAAAGCACTTTTTTGGAATCTATATATTGAAAATTTTACGAGTACGATAAGGTTTTGTTTTCCTTTTTGCATTTTAACCTCTTTCTTCATGAGTTTAAACCTCAGTTTTATGCTCTACATATCTCTGGATGTTTCCAGACGTGGAGTGAAACTGTTTTGAAAGTAGTACAAACTGCTCCTTCCTGGATATGCTAATTTACACACTCACATAGGTTGTATAAGTTTCATGAATCCTGACTTGACCTATTCAAGTAGCTGAAAGCATGGGTGTAGGAAGTGTGGGGGACGCAGGGGATATATCCCCCCAGATTTTGGAGTGGGGGGACATGGGGGACAAGGGTGGGGGACGAGGAGACAAAATCATTTCCCCTCTCCCTTCTGAGATTAGCAGGGCCGTTAGCCGTGCTCTCCATGCCAATGGAATCAAGCTATCCTGGCTGAAGAGGGGTGAAACCCGAAACCGGTCCTAGGATGCTTGTTTCCAGTCCAGGGAGGACCTGGCTTGGCAGTTCGGGCTGGACTGTTCCCATGAGGCACAGGGTCAAGACTGATTTGCATATGGCTGGGTCCAAACTGGAATGGCATGGTGAGCAAAAACGATGGATTTAGGCCCAGATCTCTGTACTGGGGTGAATGTATGACATTGTTCTGCATTCTGTCCATCAACTGTTGTTTTTGCATTTGTCACCCCGAGTGGGACGGGTATGCCCAGACGTGGGTCCCGTGCTCTCCATGCCACTGGAATCAAGCTATCCTAGCTGAAGAGGGGTGAAACCCCGAAACCGGTCCTAGGATGCTTGTTTCCAGTCCAGGGAGGACCTGGCTTGGCAGTTCGGGCTGGACTGTTCCCATGAGGCACAGGGTCAAGACTGATTTGCATATGGCTGGGTCCAAACTGGAATGGCATGGTGAGCAAAAAACGATGGATTTAGGCCCAGATCTCTGTACTGGGGTGAATGTATGACATTGTTCTGCATTCTGTCCATCAACTGTTGTTTTTGCATTTGTCACCCGAGTGGGATGGGTATGCCCAGACGTGGGTCCCGTGCTCTCCATGCCACTGGAATCAAGCTATCCTGGCTGAAGAGGGGTGAAACCCCGAAACCGGTCCTAGGATGCTTGTTTCCAGTCCAGGGAGGACCTGGCTTGGCAGTTCGGGCTGGACTGTTCCCATGAGGCACAGGGTCAAGACTGATTTGCATATGGCTGGGTCCAAACTGGAATGGCATGGTGAGCAAAAAAACGATGGATTTAGGCCCAGATCTCTGTACTGGGGTGAATGTATGACATTGTTCTGCATTCTGTCCATCAACTGTTGTGTTTGCATTTGTCACCCCGAGTGGGACGGGTATGCCCAGACGTGGGTCCTGTGCTCTCCATGCCACTGGAATCAAGCTATCCTGGCTGAAGAGGGGTGAAACCCCGAAACCGGTCCTAGGATGCTTGTTTCCAGTCCAGGGAGGACCTGGCTTGGCAGTTCGGGCTGGACTGTTCCCATGAGGCACAGGGTCAAGACTGATTTGCATATGGCTGGGTCCAAACTGGAATGGCATGGTGAGCAAAAAAACGATGGATTTAGGCCCAGATCTCTGTACTGGGGTGAATGTATGACATTGTTCTGCATTCTGTCCATCAACTGTTGTTTTTGCATTTGTCACCCCGAGTGGGACGGGTATGCCCAGACGTGGGTCCCGTGCTCTCCATGCCACTGGAATCAAGCTATCCTGGCTGAAGAGGGGTGAAACCCCGAAACCGGTCCTAGGATGCTTGTTTCCAGTCCAGGGAGGACCTGGCTTGGCAGTTCGGGCTGGACTGTTCCCATGAGGCACAGGGTCAAGACTGATTTGCATATGGCTGGGTCCAAACTGGAATGGCATGGTGAGCAAAAAACGATGGATTTAGGCCCAGATCTCTGTACTGGGGTGAATGTATGACATTGTTCTGCATTCTGTCCATCAACTGTTGTTTTTGCATTTGTCACCCCGAGTGGGACGGGTATGCCCAGACGTGGGTCCCGTGCTCTCCATGCCACTGGAATCAAGCTATCTTGGCTGAAGAGGGGTGAAACCCCGAAACCGGTCCTAGGATGCTTGTTTCCAGTCCAGGGAGGACCTGGCTTGGCAGTTCGGGCTGGACTGTTCCCATGAGGCACAGGGTCAAGACTGATTTGCATATGGCTGGGTCCAAACTGGAATGGCATGGTGAGCAAAAAACGATGGATTTAGGCCCAGATCTCTGTACTGGGGTGAATGTATGACATTGTTCTGCATTCTGTCCATCAACTGTTGTTTTTGCATTTGTCACCCCGAGTGGGACGGGTATGCCCAGACGTGGGTCCCGTGCTCTCCATGCCACTGGAATCAAGCTATCCTGGCTGAAGAGGGTGAAACCCCAAAACCGGTCCTAGGATGCTTGTTTCCAGTCCAGGGAGGACCTGGCTTGGCAGTTCGGGCTGGACTGTTCCCATGAGGCACAGGGTCAAGACTGATTTGCATATGGCTGGGTCCAAACTGGAATGGCATGGTGAGCAAAAAACGATGGATTTAGGCCCAGATCTCTGTACTGGGGTGAATGTATGACATTGTTCTGCATTCTGTCCATCAACTGTTGTTTTTGCATTTGTCACCCCGAGTGGGACGGGTATGCCCAGACGTGGGTCCCGTGCTCTCCATGCCACTGGAATCAAGCTATCCTGGCTGAAGAGGGGTGAAACCCCGAAACCGGTCCTAGGATGCTTGTTTCCAGTCCAGGGAGGACCTGGCTTGGCAGTTCGGGCTGGACTGTTCCCATGAGGCACAGGGTCAAGACTGATTTGCATATGGCTGGGTCCAAACTGGAATGGCATGGTGAGCAAAAAACGATGGATTTAGGCCCAGATCTCTGTACTGGGGTGAATGTATGACATTGTTCTGCATTCTGTCCATCAACTGTTGTTTTTGCATTTGTCACCCCGAGTGGGACGGGTATGCCCAGACGTGGGTCCCGTGCTCTCCATGCCACTGGAATCAAGCTATCCTGGCTGAAGAGGGGTGAAACCCCGAAACCGGTCCTAGGATGCTTGTTTCCAGTCCAGGGAGGACCTGGCTTGGCAGTTCGGGCTGGACTGTTCCCATGAGGCACAGGGTCAAGACTGATTTGCATATGGCTGGGTCCAAACTGGAATGGCATGGTGAGCAAAAACGATGGATTTAGGCCCAGATCTCTGTACTGGGGTGAATGTATGACATTGTTCTGCATTCTGTCCATCAACTGTTGTTTTTGCATTTGTCACCCCGAGTGGGACGGGTATGCCCAGACGTGGGTCCCGTGCTCTCCATGCCACTGGAATCAAGCTATCCTGGCTGAAGAGGGGTGAAACCCCGAAACCGGTCCTAGGATGCTTGTTTCCAGTCCAGGGAGGACCTGGCTTGGCAGTTCGGGCTGGACTGTTCCCATGAGGCACAGGGTCAAGACTGATTTGCATATGGCTGGGTCCAAACTGGAATGGCATGGTGAGCAAAAAAACGATGGATTTAGGCCCAGATCTCTGTACTGGGGTGAATGTATGACATTGTTCTGCATTCTGTCCATCAACTGTTGTTTTTGCATTTGTCACCCCGAGTGGGACGGGTATGCCCAGACGTGGGTCCCGTGCTCTCCATGCCACTGGAATCAAGCTATCCTGGCTGAAGAGGGGTGAAACCCCGAAACCGGTCCTAGGATGCTTGTTTCCAGTCCAGGGAGGACCTGGCTTGGCAGTTCGGGCTGGACTGTTCCCATGAGGCACAGGGTCAAGACTGATTTGCATATGGCTGGGTCCAAACTGGAATGGCATGGTGAGCAAAAAACGATGGATTTAGGCCCAGATCTCTGTACTGGGGTGAATGTATGACATTGTTCTGCATTCTGTCCATCAACTGTTGTTTTTGCATTTGTCACCCCGAGTGGGACGGGTATGCCCAGACGTGGGTCCCGTGCTCTCCATGCCACTGGAATCAAGCTATCCTGGCTGAAGAGGGGTGAAACCCCGAAACCGGTCCTAGGATGCTTGTTTCCAGTCCAGGGAGGACCTGGCTTGGCAGTTCGGGCTGGACTGTTCCCATGAGGCACAGGGTCAAGACTGATTTGCATATGGCTGGGTCCAAACTGGAATGGCATGGTGAGCAAAAAACGATGGATTTAGGCCCAGATCTCTGTACTGGGGTGAATGTATGACATTGTTCTGCATTCTGTCCATCAACTGTTGTTTTTGCATTTGTCACCCCGAGTGGGACGGGTATGCCCAGACGTGGGTCCCGTGCTCTCCATGCCACTGGAATCAAGCTATCCTGGCTGAAGAGGGGTGAAACCCCGAAACCGGTCCTAGGATGCTTGTTTCCAGTCCAGGGAGGACCTGGCTTGGCAGTTCGGGCTGGACTGTTCCCATGAGGCACAGGGTCAAGACTGATTTGCATATGGCTGGGTCCAAACTGGAATGGCATGGTGAGCAAAAACGATGGATTTAGGCCCAGATCTCTGTACTGGGGTGAATGTATGACATTGTTCTGCATTCTGTCCATCAACTGTTGTTTTTGCATTTGTCACCCCGAGTGGGACGGGTATGCCCAGACGTGGGTCCCGTGCTCTCCATGCCACTGGAATCAAGCTATCCTGGCTGAAGAGGGTGAAACCCCGAAACCGGTCCTAGGATGCTTGTTTCCAGTCCAGGGAGGACCTGGCTTGGCAGTTCGGGCTGGACTGTTCCCATGAGGCACAGGGTCAAGACTGATTTGCATATGGCTGGGTCCAAACTGGAATGGCATGGTGAGCAAAAAACGATGGATTTAGGCCCAGATCTCTGTACTGGGGTGAATGTATGACATTGTTCTGCATTCTGTCCATCAACTGTTGTTTTTGCATTTGTCACCCCGAGTGGGACGGGTATGCCCAGACGTGGGTCCCGTGCTCTCCATGCCACTGGAATCAAGCTATCCTGGCTGAAGAGGGGTGAAACCCCGAAACCGGTCCTAGGATGCTTGTTTCCAGTCCAGGGAGGACCTGGCTTGGCAGTTCGGGCTGGACTGTTCCCATGAGGCACAGGGTCAAGACTGATTTGCATATGGCTGGGTCCAAACTGGAATGGCATGGTGAGCAAAAAAACGATGGATTTAGGCCCAGATCTCTGTACTGGGGTGAATGTATGACATTGTTCTGCATTCTGTCCATCAACTGTTGTTTTTGCATTTGTCACCCCGAGTGGGACGGGTATGCCCAGACGTGGGTCCCGTGCTCTCCATGCCACTGGAATCAAGCTATCCTGGCTGAAGAGGGGTGAAACCCCGAAACCGGTCCTAGGATGCTTGTTTCCAGTCCAGGGAGGACCTGGCTTGGCAGTTCGGGCTGGACTGTTCCCATGAGGCACAGGGTCAAGACTGATTTGCATATGGCTGGGTCCAAACTGGAATGGCATGGTGAGCAAAAAACGATGGATTTAGGCCCAGATCTCTGTACTGGGGTGAATGTATGACATTGTTCTGCATTCTGTCCATCAACTGTTGTTTTTGCATTTGTCACCCCGAGTGGGACGGGTATGCCCAGACGTGGGTCCCGTGCTCTCCATGCCACTGGAATCAAGCTATCCTGGCTGAAGAGCGGTGAAACCCCGAAACCGGTCCTAGGATGCTTGTTTCCAGTCCAGGGAGGACCTGGCTTGGCAGTTCGGGCTGGACTGTTCCCATGAGGCACAGGGTCAAGACTGATTTGCATATGGCTGGGTCCAAACTGGAATGGCATGGTGAGCAAAAAACGATGGATTTAGGCCCAGATCTCTGTACTGGGGTGAATGTATGACATTGTTCTGCATTCTGTCCATCAACTGTTGTTTTTGCATTTGTCACCCCGAGTGGGACGGGTATGCCCAGACGTGGGTCCCGTGCTCTCCATGCCACTGGAATCAAGCTATCCTGGCTGAAGAGGGGTGAAACCCCGAAACCGGTCCTAGGATGCTTGTTTCCAGTCCAGGGAGGACCTGGCTTGGCAGTTCGGGCTGGACTGTTCCCATGAGGCACAGGGTCAAGACTGATTTGCATATGGCTGGGTCCAAACTGGAATGGCATGGTGAGCAAAAAAACGATGGATTTAGGCCCAGATCTCTGTACTGGGGTGAATGTATGACATTGTTCTGCATTCTGTCCATCAACTGTTGTTTCTACCTATAATTGGCCTGCACTTGGCCTGTGACCTGCCTCCAGTCACAGAGGCCACCCGCCCTCTGCCCTTTGTTATGCTGCACCCCTCCACAGAAATAGCCAATGCCTATAGATAAGGCTTTGGCCACTACGGACGGGCAGAGAAGGAAAAAAGACTATGTCTCTTTTCCTTCCTTCCTGCCCAGAGAAGGCAAGGACAGTGTCCACTTCTCTTGCTCTGCTGCTGGCAGCTGCCCTCCTCCCCTCTCTCTCTCTTTATTCCTCCCTCTCTTTCTGTCTCTGTCTCGCTCCTCCTCACTTGTGTGATTTCAAGAGACAGAGCAAACACAAGGAGATGATGGACGGAGTGCTGAAACTTTTCAAACACTCACCCCCAGTCACAGATCTGGGTTGAATCCATCATCATTCTTTAGCTCACTTTGCCACCCCAATTCAGACACAGCCATATGCAAATCAGTCTTGACCCTGTGTCTCATGGGAACAGTCCAGACCGAACTGCCAAGCCACGTCTTCCCTGGACCGGAATCAAGCATCCTGGGACCGGTTTCAAGAGACAGCTCTTACCCTCTCTTGCTTCTCCTTTCCTTTATTTGTTCCACTGTGAAAAGTATCCAAAAAAGAACTACACACTTTGGCTGGAAATGTCATTTTCTGACATTTTTCTATTCCAAAGTGCAACCTCCGGACCAAGAGAAAAAAGGATCAAAATACGAAAAATAAATAACTAAATAAAGCAATACAGAGTGGATGCAGACCGGCCAGATTGGTGTTATTCACACCCACACACATTAGCGCCACTTTACCTAGTTTGCCAGTGAAGCGCTACTTTCGTTAGATCTTGTTTCTTTGAATAACAGTGTTTTCCCAGGGTGGGGAAGAGCACCATTCCTAGAGGGACTGCAATACCTGGCTGATGGGTGGAGTGGAGAACGTTTAATGTGATCCTTTTCAACTGTTTTAATTATTTTAGCTTATAAAATGTGTACGGTGGCTCTGTGTTCAGGGTTGTGGTCTTTTTAAACCAAACTCATTATGTTTTGTAAGGATATAAGCAATGGACATTGAAACAGGTCCCTTCCGGGCCGTGTAGTCATGTCCTGAACTTTTCAGGCAAAAGCACTCACTGATTTCTGAATAATGAGTGTAAACATGTGAAGGCAACCATTTTGTTCCTGCTTACATTTCACATTTTTTACTTATCCTTGCATTCCCTTTGAGTGTTTGCTTTTTCCAAGATGTTATTACTTTTTTTTTCAGGCAGGATATTACACTTCTCTAGTGCATAATTTGAATTGAGTCGCGGCACAATTGGGTTGTAGCTGAAGGCAGTGCAATTTTCTCTCAGTGGGGCAGTAGGGTGTTCAGTAGGGGAGAGGATGTGGCACTCTGGCCAGAGCTGCCGAATATTGGAACTGGAGAAGCAGGTTCAGCCTTCATGACCAGTCCACCAGAACACTCTCCTGATGGAACACATTCCCATGCTACACCCTAGAAGGCCCTGACAGACCTTAGAAGCCCTGGTGTCTTAGCACCAGTAGGTGGACCCTAGAGGTGGCAAGTGTGGGTTAACCTTGAAGGCCTCTCCACCACAATCCATACTGAAGTTCACCTCCAGTCTTGCGGGCAGACATACGAAGCAGCACACCCTAGAGCGATAGTGACTCTGTCACTGAGGTCACAAGACCCTTAAGGCCAATCCACCTCACCCATTGGTATCTCCATTGGCCTATTTCAGCAGTAGTAGTGCAACTCACCGGGGATCGGCAATGCAGGATTTGCACATACACCAAACTAAGTTTGCAAACTTCACGGGCTCTCTGCTTCATGCACAAGCACTTTAAACATGTGCTGCCTGCTCTGGGGCCACTGGAATTATGCAGCAATGGAGGACAAAATTATTTCGCAGTGTTGACTAAAATATGCAGCAAAAAAAGGCTGCAGCATAATGCGGTACATTTTATGACACTTTATTATTTTGACATTTTTATACATACTAACAGCCTCTGCAAAGATTTTGCCTCATTAGTACCTGTGTAATATACAAATGCAGCAGTGAGAAAGGTGACCAGTCAACCTTTGCAAAGGGCCCTCCACTTCGCAGCTACATAAGTCACATTTTTTTTGTTGTAATTTTTGATCCGTTTGAGCTACAGTTTTTTTGTTGAAATCGTTATATAATGCAGCAGATGATGTATTATGTGGAAAATATGGTACAGCCATAATTAAGTGGAAAACATTTGCAAACTAGGATATTTTGCCATTTATGTTTGAGCTGCTCTTGTGGAAAAAGGGAGGATAAGTGCTGATGACAGAAACTGCATGGCTCGGAGACAGATGGCTTGTGATTCCACTTTTAAGGATATTTGTCATATTCTGTGATCGGAAGCATATCCCACTTTGTGAATGTATTTTAATGTCAATAACTCATATTAAACCTTAAATAAACATGTGTATCTATTGGTTCAATTAAATAACGTAATACGCTGTAACTGGTCAGTGAAATGCTAAACAAATACAAAAAATAGGGAAGTTTTGCTCTTTCTGGCCACACCTCTGACTCCGCCCACAGACCCAAATCTCAGGTTATTCTCGCCCTCTGATTCTCCACCCACAGTTTTCCTACTTTTTTTCCCCACTTCGACCACTGCTTCCTGTTTATTGTGTTTTGAATGTCGAGGCCTCACAAACTGAAGTATTATCGTAGCCTGACTGTGCAGGTTAATCACGGCAGTTGCAGATCACAGTTTGCTGAGGTGGGAGCTGGGGCTTGAAATTAGGAATCACGGACTGCATAGGGCACTTTCCCTGTGCCTTCTTACTTCACTAATGAAGCTTAGTAAAGGTACCAGATGACATTGTTCTAAGTTAGGATTTTAACTTATAAACTGCAAGTAACAAAAGAATCTCTCAGACAAAAGCAGTAACCCACTGACCTATTTACATTACATGTACTTTGTGATCTGCATGGTACACGTTCTTTGCAGCAGACATTTTAACCCACTGTGGCTACCTTACCATGAGTCAAAACTTCCACTAGTCAAACCTCCGATCTCTCTCAATGAAGAACATTAACCACTGGAGTTATCTTGACATTTTTATTGTTGCCTGAAAATTGCTGGACAGCAGGAATGCAGCAGCAGGTACTTTTCAAACCATAATGCACTTGCAAACACCATGCCCCGACCTAAGTCAGCGACCTTTGCTTAATTGGTGCATGAAGACGCAAGATTAATATGCATTTTTTTCACATTTGATCTAATTTCTATGTGAAAGTAAATAACAATAAATCATACTTGGTTGCAAACTGTGACCACATGCCTGCCTTTCTCAATATTTCACTTCAAAACTATGTGATTGTATTCGTTTAACAGGTTTATGGTCTCACACAACGGGCGATTTGTATAGGGTCACTGGAAAGTCCACAAGGTTGTCCCTGTCCCCCCCAGAATTTTAGTGTCTCCTTCGCCCCTGGCTGAAAGCCTGTCACCACCTCTAGAAACAACATTCACACCAATCCAATTCAAATCATTTTTTCCAAAGGAATATGTTCTGGCGGGTCAAAAATGCATCTCATAAAGATAGGCATTTAAAAAGCTACTTTGCAGTTTCAGAACACCAACATGACTCTGAAGTGTACAGAAATAAAATGGGACCGTTTCAAAGTACCTAATCCCTCATAAGCTTCTGAGAGGAAGCCTGTAATAAATATATCTAATTTTCTGGAAAAGTAAGTGGGAGGTAATTAGTTTGACACTCAGATGGGACTCGAACCCACAATACCTGGCTTAGGAGGCCAGAGCCTTAGCCATTAGGCCACTGAGGTACACATACATCCTGTTTTCTAGAGGCATTATTTAAATGTATTCAATGGTCAGACACCAGTGTCTGCACACAGGACATTTCTCAGTTCGCTCCATAAGTAAACTTCCCATTTTCATCCTCTTCCATCCCCGACTTTAACGCTCTGTTCTATGCTATAATGGAGACTTTGCATTTATAGCAAGTGGAGAGAAATTGGAGGAGAACCACTTTCGACTCCACACTTCTTCTTCCCTGACTGCTTTTCTCAATAAACTGGACTTAGAAAATGCTATCAAGCCGTCCTTGTCTTCAGCAGGACACGGAAACAGGCACCAAGTCTCCTAACCAAGTTCAACCACACTCTGCAACTTAATAGACCAGTGCATTACAAATTAGGCAACTGGGACATCAGCAAAGGCAGCCAATCTGCCGATCCTTTATAATTCTTCTGTAGTACTTTTCTTTCCCGGAGGCAAAATTAGCACTTTAACTGCACAAATCATACAGATTTTACACATGAAGCACTCCATGCACACATACACACACACCGTGCAGTTCATCTACACACACTTAAGCTAAAAACCCATTCTGTCATGTCAAAATTCTGCAAACCTATTACATATTCAGTGCGTCGGCATAGAAGCACTTTTTAATGCCACTAAAATGCACAAGTAGTTAGACTGAAGACGCAATCTGAATGACTGTGCAATATGTACTCCACTTTATTAATGATTAGGAATGAGAAAGTGAGGGCTGAAAGAGTATTGGAAGAGTCTGCTTCCATTCTGAATGGAAATCTGAATTGTGTGACCATTGGCCAAAACCGACCACAAAGAGACTCGAACCCTCAATCTTCTGATCCGAAGTCAGACGCCTTATCCATTAGGCCACGCAGTCACCTATGGCCTTGGGATCATTAGGTCTCGCCTACGCAGCGCGCATGCGCTGCATAGGAAAGAGACCTCTTGAAATCGATTCAGCTTTGCAGGCAAAAACGTGCACGCGTTGCATTGCTTTCAATGCAACGTGTGCACGTTTGGCGATTCCCTTGCGGGAGCCAGCGGCGCCATATCTTAGCATTTATTGCGCTCGCTCCTGCAAGGGAAACGCTGCCTGCTCAGGGCCGCACTCTCCCCCACCCCTACTTGCGCGAGGCGCGCGCGCTTGTTTTTCTTTTTAATGTGGCTCATGCAGGTGAAACGGACTTTGCTGCCCATAAAGCTAACAGGTGCCTGGAGAGGGCTGATTTCATGCCCGTGGCATGCAGCCCACCGGCTCACAGGGGTGTATCCTGTGTCGCCCTGCGGCTTTTGTGTGCTTCCAGGTCCTTACGACGCATATGATAACCTCCTTGAAATCCATACTTCCAATCCCCAGGGATTAGGCTTGTTTCCTTTGTTTTACAGCAAGGGATTTTACAGTTTCTTAGTCTGAGTTCTGCTGTTATCTGGCGGCTGTTCTGCGCTGCACCAAAGCCATAGTGGGACAGCAGTGATAGTTTTTGAACACTGACTGCGAACACTTGTGATGCTGGCATGCCTTTGGTAAGTCTTTACGGTGTTTAATAGAAGGCATGGTCACTGACACGTTGTCATTCTTTAGTAGGTTTTTACATAGCGCTTCGAACTATGATTGGTTTGGGACATTCTGGGGAAACCCTTGCAGGCAGGTAGGGCCTCTTTACGAGTGGCCTGTCATTGAATGGTCAGATATTCTTCCTGGTGATTAGGGATACTGTGGAAAGACATATTTACTGGGTGCACGGTATGCACACCATTCTGATTTTTGGACCTCTAAATGGAGGATAATGCTTCACTAATGCTTATTGGACTCCATTCTCAGGTGCACAAACTCCACTTTCGTGCAGTTTGCCTCCACAATTGGCGCCAGGTTTTTTATAGCAAAATTGTGTTGACAAAAACCCGGGAGATGAAGTTGGATGTTATTAGTGCACTAGTCGCATATACTCCTAGTGCATCACAAACTGGTATATGCTCCCAAATCTGGGTTTGCGTGGACTAGTGAATGAGCATCTTAACTTTTTTTTTTTTAAAGAGAAGACACAAGTGGAAAAAACCACTGCAATTTAGTGTAAGAATGCTTAGCGAATCGGAGCAGTAATGACCATTCTTCAACCCTTTTGAGAATTTGCTTATTACGGCGTGGTGTAAAGTGCAAATCTGTTCACTTTTTGTCTAGCCAGTGTGCTCCGAGACACTGTGAATCTACTAAAATGTGATAAATGGAGCAGGATTTCAAAACCATGCATATTTCCAGCAACCGGGGTGGATACAGCCATCTTGGGAAATGCCATTACTGCGCCGCCACAATGCTCCCTTGATGACTCTGAGCACTTGTTTATGAATGTTCCAAGCGTGAGTGTAAGTGATGTCCACGCATGATCTTTATTAATGCATTGGGGCTGCCATTGATTCTGCGGAAAGGAGCAGTATTGCGGATGTCTAGTGTGGATGTCTGACGCCTGATGTCTGATGCTTGTGGATGTCTGATGCTTGTGGATGTCTGATGCTTGTGGATGTCTGATGCCTGATGTCTGATGTCTGATACTTGTGGATGTCGGATGTCTGATACTTGTCGATGTCTGATGTCTGATACTGGTGGATGTCTGATGTCTGATGCTGGTGGATGTCTGATGTCTGATGTCTGATGCCTGATGCTTGTGGATGTATGATGTCTGATGCCTGATGCTTGTGGATGTATGCTGTCTGATGCCTGATGCTTGTGGATGTATGCTGTCTGATGCCTGACGCTTGTGGATGTATGATGCTTGTGGATGTATGATGCCTGATGCTTGTGGATGCCTGATGCTTGTGGATGCCTGATGCTTGTGGATGCCTGATGTTTGTGGATGCCTGATGCCTGTGGATGCCTGATGCCTGTGGATGCCTGATGCCTGTGGATGCCTGATGTCTGATGCCTGATGTCTGATGATTGTGGATGTCTGATGTCTGATGATTGTGGATGTCTGATGCCTGATGTCTGATGCTGGTGGATGTCTGATGCCTGATGTCTGATGCATGATGCCTGATGCCTGATGCCTGATGTCTGATGCCTGATGCCTGGTGTCTGATGCTTGTGGATGCCTGGTGTCTGATGCCTGTGGATGCCTGATGCCTGTGGATGCCTGATGCCTGTGGATGCCTGATGTCTGATGCCTGATGTCTGATGATTGTGGATGTCTGATGCCTGATGTCTGATGATTGTGGATGTCTGATGCCTGATGTCTGATGCCTGATGCTTGTGGATGCCTGATGTCTGATGCTTGTGGATGTCTGATGCCTGATGTCTGATGCTTGTGGATGTCTGATGCCTGATGTCTGATGCTTGTGGATGCCTGATGTCTGATGCTTGTGGATGCCTGATGTCTGATGCCTGATGCTTGTGGATGTCTGATGTCTGACGCCTGATGCTTGTCTGATGTCTGATGCCTGATGCTTGTGGATGTCTGATGTCTGATGCTTGTGGATGTCTGACGCCTGATGCTTGTGGATGTCTGATGCCTGATGCTTGTGGATGTCTGATGCCGGATGCTTGTGGATGTCTGATGTCTGATGCCTGATGCTTGTGGATGTCTGATGTCTGATGCCTGATGCTTGTGGATGTCTGATGCCTGATGCTTGTGGATGTCTGATGCCGGATGCTTGTGGATGTCTGATGTCTGATGCCTGATGCTTGTGGATGTCTGATGTCTGATGCCTGATGCTTGTGGATGTCTGATGCCTGATGCTTGTGGATGTCTGATGCCTGATGCTTGTGGATGTCTGATGTCTGATGCTTGTGGATGTCTGATGCTTGTGGATGTCTGATGTCTGTGGATGTCTGATGTCTGTGGATGTCTGATGTCTGATGCCTGATGCCTGTGGATGCCTGATGCCTGTGGATGCCTGATGCTTGTGGATGTCTGATGCTTGTGGATGTATGATGTCTGATGCCTGTGGATGTCTGATGTCTGACCTTATAAGTGTTTAGCCATGCAACAGTTGATGTTGTTGCACCAAGGATATTGTGCTGGATAACTAAACACTTATAAGGTCCCAAAGGCGAGACCTATTGGCTATGCCAATGCTTGTTTTTATAATGTAGGTGGTATGCATGAATGGAGAACATATTATTGAAAGTTATTCAGGTTTACATCCCATAGTGTTTTTTCAGCTCCTTTCGATGAAAGCACTTTTTTGGAATCTATATATTGAAAATGTTACGAGTACGATAAGGTTTTGTTTTCCTTTTTGCATTTAAACCTCTTTCTTCATGAGTTTAAACCTCAGTTTTATGCTCTACATATCTCTGGATGTTTCCAGACGTGGAGTGAAACTGTTTTGAAAGTAGTACAAACTGCTCCTTCCTGGATATGCTAATTTACACACTCACATAGGCTGTATTAGTTTCATGAATCCTGACTTGACCTATTCAAGTAGCTGAAAGCATGGGTGTAGGAAGTGTGGGGGATGCAGGGGATATATCCCCCCCAGATTTTGGAGTGGGGGGACATGGGGGACAAGGGTGGGGGGACGAGGAGACAAAATCATTTCCCCTCTCCCTTCTGAGATTAGCAGGGCCGTTAGCCGTGCTCTCCATGCCAATGGAATCAAGCTATCCTGGCTGAAGAGGGGTGAAACCCCGAAACCGGTCCTAGGATGCTTGTTTCCAGTCCAGGGAGGACCTGGCTTGGCAGTTCGGGCTGGACTGTTCCCATGAGGCACAGGGTCAAGACTGATTTGCATATGGCTGGGTCCAAACTGGAATGGCATGGTGAGCAAAAAAACGATGGATTTAGGCCCAGATCTCTGTACTGGGGTGAATGTATGACATTGTTCTGCATTCTGTCCATCAACTGTTGTTTTTGCATTTGTCACCCCGAGTGGGACGGGTATGCCCAGACGTGGGTCCCGTGCTCTCCATGCCACTGGAATCAAGCTATCCTGGCTGAAGAGGGGTGAAACCCCGAAACCGGTCCTAGGATGCTTGTTTCCAGTCCAGGGAGGACCTGGCTTGGCAGTTCGGGCTGGACTGTTCCCATGAGGCACAGGGTCAAGACTGATTTGCATATGGCTGGGTCCAAACTGGAATGGCATGGTGAGCAAAAAAACGATGGATTTAGGCCCAGATCTCTGTACTGGGGTGAATGTATGACATTGTTCTGCATTCTGTCCATCAACTGTTGTTTTTGCATTTGTCACCCCGAGTGGGACGGGTATGCCCAGACGTGGGTCCCGTGCTCTCCATGCCACTGGAATCAAGCTATCCTGGCTGAAGAGGGGTGAAACCCCGAAACCGGTCCTAGGATGCTTGTTTCCAGTCCAGGGAGGACCTGGCTTGGCAGTTCGGGCTGGACTGTTCCCATGAGGCACAGGGTCAAGACTGATTTGCATATGGCTGGGTCCAAACTGGAATGGCATGGTGAGCAAAAAACGATGGATTTAGGCCCAGATCTCTGTACTGGGGTGAATGTATGACATTGTTCTGCATTCTGTCCATCAACTGTTGTTTTTGCATTTGTCACCCCGAGTGGGACGGGTATGCCCAGACGTGGGTCCCGTGCTCTCCATGCCACTGGAATCAAGCTATCCTGGCTGAAGAGGGGTGAAACCCCGAAACCGGTCCTAGGATGCTTGTTTCCAGTCCAGGGAGGACCTGGCTTGGCAGTTCGGGCTGGACTGTTCCCATGAGGCACAGGGTCAAGACTGATTTGCATATGGCTGGGTCCAAACTGGAATGGCATGGTGAGCAAAAAACGATGGATTTAGGCCCAGATCTCTGTACTGGGGTGAATGTATGACATTGTTCTGCATTCTGTCCATCAACTGTTGTTTTTGCATTTGTCACCCCGAGTGGGACGGGTATGCCCAGACGTGGGTCCCGTGCTCTCCATGCCACTGGAATCAAGCTATCCTGGCTGAAGAGGGGTGAAACCCCGAAACCGGTCCTAGGATGCTTGTTTCCAGTCCAGGGAGGACCTGGCTTGGCAGTTCGGGCTGGACTGTTCCCATGAGGCACAGGGTCAAGACTGATTTGCATATGGCTGGGTCCAAACTGGAATGGCATGGTGAGCAAAAAACGATGGATTTAGGCCCAGATCTCTGTACTGGGGTGAATGTATGACATTGTTCTGCATTCTGTCCATCAACTGTTGTTTTTGCATTTGTCACCCCGAGTGGGACGGGTATGCCCAGACGTGGGTCCCGTGCTCTCCATGCCACTGGAATCAAGCTATCCTGGCTGAAGAGGGGTGAAACCCCGAAACCGGTCCTAGGATGCTTGTTTCCAGTCCAGGGAGGACCTGGCTTGGCAGTTCGGGCTGGACTGTTCCCATGAGGCACAGGGTCAAGACTGATTTGCATATGGCTGGGTCCAAACTGGAATGGCATGGTGAGCAAAAAACGATGGATTTAGGCCCAGATCTCTGTACTGGGGTGAATGTATGACATTGTTCTGCATTCTGTCCATCAACTGTTGTTTTTGCATTTGTCACCCCGAGTGGGACGGGTATGCCCAGACGTGGGTCCCGTGCTCTCCATGCCACTGGAATCAAGCTATCCTGGCTGAAGAGGGTGAAACCCCGAAACCGGTCCTAGGATGCTTGTTTCCAGTCCAGGGAGGACCTGGCTTGGCAGTTCGGGCTGGACTGTTCCCATGAGGCACAGGGTCAAGACTGATTTGCATATGGCTGGGTCCAAACTGGAATGGCATGGTGAGCAAAAAACGATGGATTTAGGCCCAGATCTCTGTACTGGGGTGAATGTATGACATTGTTCTGCATTCTGTCCATCAACTGTTGTTTTTGCATTTGTCACCCCGAGTGGGACGGGTATGCCCAGACGTGGGTCCCGTGCTCTCCATGCCACTGGAATCAAGCTATCCTGGCTGAAGAGGGGTGAAACCCCGAAACCGGTCCTAGGATGCTTGTTTCCAGTCCAGGGAGGACCTGGCTTGGCAGTTCGGGCTGGACTGTTCCCATGAGGCACAGGGTCAAGACTGATTTGCATATGGCTGGGTCCAAACTGGAATGGCATGGTGAGCAAAAAACGATGGATTTAGGCCCAGATCTCTGTACTGGGGTGAATGTATGACATTGTTCTGCATTCTGTCCATCAACTGTTGTTTTTGCATTTGTCACCCCGAGTGGGACGGGTATGCCCAGACGTGGGTCCCGTGCTCTCCATGCCACTGGAATCAAGCTATCCTGGCTGAAGAGGGGTGAAACCCCGAAACCGGTCCTAGGATGCTTGTTTCCAGTCCAGGGAGGACCTGGCTTGGCAGTTCGGGCTGGACTGTTCCCATGAGGCACAGGGTCAAGACTGATTTGCATATGGCTGGGTCCAAACTGGAATGGCATGGTGAGCAAAAAACGATGGATTTAGGCCCAGATCTCTGTACTGGGGTGAATGTATGACATTGTTCTGCATTCTGTCCATCAACTGTTGTTTTTGCATTTGTCACCCCGAGTGGGACGGGTATGCCCAGACGTGGGTCCCGTGCTCTCCATGCCACTGGAATCAAGCTATCCTGGCTGAAGAGGGTGAAACCCCGAAACCGGTCCTAGGATGCTTGTTTCCAGTCCAGGGAGGACCTGGCTTGGCAGTTCGGGCTGGACTGTTCCCATGAGGCACAGGGTCAAGACTGATTTGCATATGGCTGGGTCCAAACTGGAATGGCATGGTGAGCAAAAAAACGATGGATTTAGGCCCAGATCTCTGTACTGGGGTGAATGTATGACATTGTTCTGCATTCTGTCCATCAACTGTTGTTTTTGCATTTGTCACCCCGAGTGGGACGGGTATGCCCAGACGTGGGTCCCGTGCTCTCCATGCCACTGGAATCAAGCTATCCTGGCTGAAGAGGGGTGAAACCCCGAAACCGGTCCTAGGATGCTTGTTTCCAGTCCAGGGAGGACCTGGCTTGGCAGTTCGGGCTGGACTGTTCCCATGAGGCACAGGGTCAAGACTGATTTGCATATGGCTGGGTCCAAACTGGAATGGCATGGTGAGCAAAAAACGATGGATTTAGGCCCAGATCTCTGTACTGGGGTGAATGTATGACATTGTTCTGCATTCTGTCCATCAACTGTTGTTTTTGCATTTGTCACCCCGAGTGGGACGGGTATGCCCAGACGTGGGTCCCGTGCTCTCCATGCCACTGGAATCAAGCTATCCTGGCTGAAGAGGGTGAAACCCCGAAACCGGTCCTAGGATGCTTGTTTCCAGTCCAGGGAGGACCTGGCTTGGCAGTTCGGGCTGGACTGTTCCCATGAGGCACAGGGTCAAGACTGATTTGCATATGGCTGGGTCCAAACTGGAATGGCATGGTGAGCAAAAAACGATGGATTTAGGCCCAGATCTCTGTACTGGGGTGAATGTATGACATTGTTCTGCATTCTGTCCATCAACTGTTGTTTTTGCATTTGTCACCCCGAGTGGGACGGGTATGCCCAGACGTGGGTCCCGTGCTCTCCATGCCACTGGAATCAAGCTATCCTGGCTGAAGAGGGTGAAACCCCGAAACCGGTCCTAGGATGCTTGTTTCCAGTCCAGGGAGGACCTGGCTTGGCAGTTCGGGCTGGACTGTTCCCATGAGGCACAGGGTCAAGACTGATTTGCATATGGCTGGGTCCAAACTGGAATGGCATGGTGAGCAAAAAACGATGGATTTAGGCCCAGATCTCTGTACTGGGGTGAATGTATGACATTGTTCTGCATTCTGTCCATCAACTGTTGTTTTTGCATTTGTCACCCCGAGTGGGACGGGTATGCCCAGACGTGGGTCCCGTGCTCTCCATGCCACTGGAATCAAGCTTTCCTGGCTGAAGAGGGGTGAAACCCCGAAACCGGTCCTAGGATGCTTGTTTCCAGTCCAGGGAGGACCTGGCTTGGCAGTTCGGGCTGGACTGTTCCCATGAGGCACAGGGTCAAGACTGATTTGCATATGGCTGGGTCCAAACTGGAATGGCATGGTGAGCAAAAAACGATGGATTTAGGCCCAGATCTCTGTACTGGGGTGAATGTATGACATTGTTCTGCATTCTGTCCATCAACTGTTGTTTCTACCTATAATTGGCCTGCACTTGGCCTGTGACCTGCCTCCAGTCACAGAGGCCACCCGCCCTCTGCCCTTTGTTATGCTGCACCCCTCCACAGAAATAGCCAATGCCTATAGATAAGGCTTTGGCCACTACGGACGGGCAGAGAAGGAAAAAGACTATGTCTCTTTTCCTTCCTTCCTGCCCAGAGAAGGCAAGGACAGTGTCCACTTCTCTTGCTCTGCTGCTGGCAGCTGCCCTCCTCCCCTCTCTCTCTCTTTATTCCTCCCTCTCTTTCTGTCTCTGTCTCGCTCCTCCTCACTTGTGTGATTTCAAGAGACAGAGCAAACACAAGGAGATGATGGACGGAGTGCTGAAACTTTTCAAACACTCACCCCCAGTCACAGATCTGGGTTGAATCCATCATCATTCTTTAGCTCACTTTGCCACCCCAGTTCAGACACAGCTATATGCAAATCAGTCTTGACCCTGTGTCTCATGGGAACAGTCCAGACCGAACTGCCAAGCCAGGTCTTCCCTGGACCGGAATCAAGCATCCTGGGACCGGTTTCAAGAGACAGCTCTTACCCTCTCTTGCTTCTCCTTTCCTTTATTTGTTCCACTGTGAAAAGTATCCAAAAAAGAACTACACACTTTGGCTGGAAATGTCATTTTCTGACATTTTTCTATTCCAAAGTGCAACCTCCGGACCAAGAGAAAAAAGGATCAAAATACGAAAAATAAATAACTAAATAAAGCAATACAGAGTGGATGCAGACCGGCCAGATTGGTGTTATTCACACCCACACACATTAGTGCCACTTTACCTAGTTTGCCAGTGAAGCGCTACTTTCGTTAGATCTTTCTTTGAATAACAGTGTTTTCCCAGGGTGGGGAAGAGCACCATTCCTAGAGGGACTGCAATACCTGGCTGATGGGTGGGGTGGAGAACGTTTAATGTGATCCTTTTCAACTGTTTTAATTATTTTAGCTTATAAAATGTGTACGGTGGCTCTGTGTTCAGGGTTGTGGTCTTTTTAAACCAAACTCATTATGTTTTGTAAGGATATAAGCAATGGACATTGAAACAGGTCCCTTCCGGGCCGTGTAGTCATGTCCTGAACTTTTCAGGCAAAAGCACTCACTGATTTCTGAATAATGAGTGTAAACATGTGAAGGCAACCATTTTGTTCCTGCTTACATTTCACATTTTTTACTTATCCTTGCATTCCCTTTGAGTGTTTGCTTTTTCCAAGATGTTATTACTTTTTTTTCAGGCAGGATATTACACTTCTCTAGTGCATAATTTGAATTGAGTCGCGGCACAATTGGGTTGTAGCTGAAGGCAGTGCAAGTTTCTCTCAGTGGGGCAGTAGGGTGTTCAGTAGGGGAGAGGATGTGGCACTCTGGCCAGAGCTGCCGAATATTGGAACTGGAGAAGCAGGTTCAGCCTTCATGACCAGTCCACCAGAACACTCTCCTGATGGAACACATTCCCATGCTACACCCTAGAAGGCCCTGACAGACCTTAGAAGCCCTGGTGTCTTAGCACCAGTAGGTGGACCCTAGAGGTGGTAAGTGTGGGTTAACCTTGAAGGCCTCTCCACCACAATCCATACTGAAGTTCACCTCCAGTCTTGCGGGCAGACATACGAAGCAACACACCCTAGAGCGATAGTGACTCTGTCACTGAGGTCACAAGACCATTAAGGCCAATCCACCTCACCCATTGGTATCTCCATTGGCCTATTTCAGCAGTAGTAGTGCAACTCACCGGGGATCGGCAATGCAGGATTTGCACATACACCAAACTAAGTTTGCAAACTTCACGGGCTCTCTGCTTCATGCACAAGCACTTTAAACATGTGCTGCCAGCTCTGGGGCCACTGGAATTATGCAGCAATGGAGGACAAAATTATTTCGCAGTGTTGACTAAAATATGCAGCAAAAAAAAGGCTGCAGCATAATGCGGTACATTTTATGACACTTTATTATTTTGACATTTTTATACATACTAACAGCCTCTGCAAAGATTTTGCCTCATTAGTACCTGTGTAATATACAAATGCAGCAGTGAGAAAGGTGACCAGTCAACCTTTGCAAAGGGCCCTCCACTTCGCAGCTACATAAGTCACATTTTTTTTGTTGTAATTTTTGATCCGTTTGAGCTACAGTTTTTTTGTTGAAATCGTTATATAATGCAGCAGATGATGTATTATGTGGAAAATATGGTACAGCCATAATTAAGTGGAAAACATTTGCAAACTAGGATATTTTGCCATTTATGTTTGAGCTGCTCTTGTGGAAAAAGGGAGGATAAGTGCTGATGACAGAAACTGCATGGCTCGGAGACAGATGGCTTGTGATTCCACTTTTAAGGATATTTGTCATATTCTGTGATCGGAAGCATATCCCACTTTGTGAATGTATTTTAATGTCAATAACTCATATTAAACCTTAAATAAACATGTGTATCTATTGGTTCAATTAAATAACGTAATACGCTGTAACTGGTCAGTGAAATGCTAAACAAATACAAAAAATAGGGAAGTTTTGCTCTTTCTGGCCACACCTCTGACTCCGCCCACAGACCCAAATCTCAGGTTATTCTCGCCCTCTGATTCTCCACCCACAGTTTTCCTACTTTTTTCCCCACTTCGACCACTGCTTCCTGTTTATTGTGTTTTGAATGTCGAGGCCTCACAAACTGAAGTATTATCGTAGCCTGACTGTGCAGGTTAATCACGGCAGTTGCAGATCACAGTTTGCTGAGGTGGGAGCTGGGGCTTGAAATTAGGAATCACGGACTGCATAGGGCACTTTCCCTGTGCCTTCTTACTTCACTAATGAAGCTTAGTAAAGGTACCAGATGACATTGTTCTAAGTTAGGATTTTAACTTATAAACTGCAAGTAACAAAAGAATCTCTCAGACAAAAGCAGTAACCCACTGACCTATTTACGTTATATGTACTTTGTGATCTGCATGGTACACGTTCTTTGCAGCAGACATTTTAACCCACTGTGGCTACCTTACCATGAGTCAAAACTTCCACTAGTCAAACCTCCGATCTCTCTCAATGAAGAACATTAACCACTGGAGTTATCTTGACATTCTTATTGTTGCCTGAAAATTGCTGGACAGCAGGAATGCAGCAGCAGGTACTTTTCAAACCATAATGCACTTGCAAACACCATGCCCCGACCTAAGTCAGCGACCTTTGCTTAATTGGTGCATGAAGACGCAAGATTAATATGCATTTTTTTCACATTTGATCTAATTTCTATGTGAAAGTAAATAACAATAAATCATACTTGGTTGCAAACTGTGACCACATGCCTGCCTTTCTCAATATTTCACTTCAAAACTATGTGATTGTATTCGTTTAACAGGTTTATGGTCTCACACAACGGGCGATTTGTATAGGGTCACTGGAAAGTCCACAAGGTTGTCCCTGTCCCCCCAGAATTTTAGTGTCTCCTTCGCCCCTGGCTGAA
>CAWUFW010027677.1:0-25544 GCA_963921515.1 Calotriton arnoldi | reverse complement strand
ATCTTTATTACATTGTGTTACAGGAGACATACTAGTATTCTGTTACATGTAATTCCAGGAGTTAGCAAGGGTTTGGTGTTGGCAACCCACTCTGACAAACACTGGGGGTTTTCATAGGGGTGATGCGTTTTTAGGCTCTATTGAGAGGGGTTGTATATTGTTTTACAAACTGTATTTTTCTACATATTTGTAGCTGTATACCTGTATGCATATGGATTGCCAGTTTATGTGCACTTGAATTGGCCTATAAGCCAATGGTAAATATAGGCCTTACATTGGGAAACGTTATGCAAGAATTGTGAAAGGCATATGTTAAAGTCAATAGGCTTTTAAGGGTAGATTTTATTACATGTGCTAAAGCCAGTTTGCTGGTATTTTGTTACATATAGTCTCACAGATTACCATAGTAGGCAAATATTTCTGTGTTGGCTACTCAACCGAACAAACCATGGGTATAGTAGATTTGCACTATAGTAATACTGAGCTCAATTTTGAGGGATTTTACATTGTTTGACAACTGCAATGTTGCACATATTTATAGCTTTATAATGCGTGGGATTCTGTAATCCCTGTATTAACTGCAGTCTCTGTTTTCGTTATAATCGGTGACGTGTGATGCACCCAGTCGCAGATTTATAAAGAAAAGACGTCAGAATTTGACTATTATAAGCTAGGACAGTCTCGTTCTGATGTCACAATGCCTGCTGCCAGAGCCAGCAGCTGCGTTAAAGGCAGATCAGGCCACAGAGCATAATTGAAGAAGCTGTTTAAAGCAACTAAAACTGAATGTTGCTTTTCTTTCTTCTACTCTATTTTAAAAGTATCTATTATTAAGTATTAGTATCTAATATTTAAAAGTATCCCCTACGGTGAGAGATTAAGTGTTAGGTGAAACCGTAGTGAAATGGATGAAGAGAACATAGCATTAAATGATCTGACAAAAAGATTTGAGGCAGGGGTTATTCGCGCACTTGTATCGAAGAGCGAAGAATAAAGCAAGATCAAAACTGTAATAAGTGAATAGAACCAAGACCAGTTGGATTTCCATGTAGGTTTATTGTAGATATTGTAGATCAGGAGTCACAACATGGAGTAGTACAGGGCCGATGGGAGGTCACTGGTGGGGCTCACCGGGTGCCAGTATGCCTTTTAAATGCGTAGCTGTAGTTGTAGGAAACTCATACCTTGGAGTTGCTTCCTGCTTTTCAAAATTTCTGTAGATCATAAGGTGGCAAGGCAGGTTCTTTCCAGTCGTCGCCAAATGTAATAAGTGAATAGAACCAAGACCAGTTGGATTTCCATGTAGGTTTATTGTAGATATTGTAGATCAGGAGTCACAACATGGAGTAGTACAGGGTTAGGTGTAGAGTAGGTCTTCTCTACAGAGCGAGCAGCTTCCTTGCTGCTCAGCCCATCCTCTCAACTGACACTCCACACACAGTCATACCAGCATTCTATTACCTCACCACACATACCAACATTCCAAGAACATCCACACTGGCTGAGCAGCAAGGCAGAGAAGCAGGAAAGGTGCAATACACTAAATACCAGTATACTACAAAAACCCAGGGAACAACTTTTGTTTAAAAGTAAGGATATAGAGAAATGTACAAAAATTTACTCCCATTTTAGAGTAATCACAACCTACAACAAACAGGAAAGTGTAGTATGGTCTATTATCCAGAAATACTTGTATTTAATAAAAAACTACCCTGTATTAGGAGATGTTGCACCACGCAGACCAGGAGTCACTTTCAGGAGAGCTAAAGCAATGAGAGAAGACTTGGTTAAAAGTAGTCCTGAGAGTAACAAGTTAATTAAACAACCTGGCTTAATCAAAGGACAGGCTTCAGGAAATGTGGCAAGTGCAAGGCGTGCCAGCATGGTAAAAATATCAAGTCACCATTATGGTCAACCAAAAGGCGCATAAAAGGCTATTATAATTTCAAGACTGACTATGCAGTGTACATTCTTCAGTGGCCCTGTGGATTATAGTTCGTGGGTAGCACGACACTACCAGTACTTAAGAGAATCCTCTAACACTTGCAAGCTATAAAAAATCGGGACAGAACTTACCCGGTAGCTCGACACTTCGAAGAACAACATGAGAGCGAAGAGAGAGGATTAACCTATTATGTAGTGGATGCATTAGCAGTCAACATCCGAGGGAGGAACAGAGAAAAACTATTACAACAACTAGAGTCCCAATACATTATAGAGCTAAACACAAAGATGCCGGTGGTGAGGGGGTGGGGGAGTTGAATATGGAAGAAGACCTGCATACACAATTGTGAATATATATATATAAATAAGCTCCTCCTAGCAAATAGAGACAATTCATGAGTTTAAATATCAGCACATAGCACTTTAAGTACACTTGGGTTAGGGACAGTAGATGTGAAGCAGACTGCATTGGCACAATGAAAGATCAACACATAAGACATAACAGGGTGAACAATAATAAGTATTTTCCCACTAGGGTTGCATAGAAATATAAAATGTATATTGCTGGATTCAGCGATGATTTGATTGCCCACTTGGGCTAAATTTTGAACTACTGAAAAATCACGTATTGCCCACAGTGTCGTGATTACAGGGTAGCATCATGGATTAATGCAATGTTTATTTAATAAATACAATGTTTAATTTTGACAGTATAATATTTAAACAGATTTCACAAATTGAGTGTAAGATCAGAGAATCATGTGCATCTTACAGTGGCGTGATTATAGGTTGCATTATATACAAACGCAAAGTCCATTTGGAAAATGCATTGTTTCTTTTGGTTATCATGATAACATACTATTTGAATAGATTTGCCAAATTAATTGTTGTATGTGTTTTTACTAGTAATTTTGACACTGAAAATCGCAACATTAATGTAATGCCTGTAAAATTATGGTATCTGTCATATGATCTGCGAACAATTGAGTAATTACAATTTAAGATTGTGCCTGATAGCATTAGACTGTTAAGAATGTTATTGTAACGCAGCCGCATTCTGTATTTACTGAGATACTTTACGTTGCCTAGTAACCAATGTAGATACACAAAATAGCGCCTCACCATCTGTGAACAAGGCTGCATGGCAGTCGAAACGTGTCAGAGCAGCGCGACCACTTTGAAATAAAAGTAAATTGTGCAGCTTTCCAAGAAGCGTTGTTTTCGTTCGTTTCAAAACTAGGGATTGGTTAAAAAAATAAATATATACATATATGTTCCACAATGTGATTCAGATTGCAGTGCGCACAACAGCGAGTGCAGGCATAGGGGCCGAATCCAAGCCCCGAATTCAATTTACCAAACAAAAAACGCCGCACTTTGGAATCCAATATTTCAAGTTTTAATTACACTTGTAACGCTCCACCAACGCGTTTCAGCCTCGCAGGGCCTTTGTCACGGTTAGTGAGTCTTTTTTCCAATGCACTATTTATACATACCACTTAAGCCTTTAATGTGGCATTGTGGGCAATGTAGTGCAATTTTTCGAAACTTTATTTACAAATATTTACAATGGAAAATATTAACTGTTGAAATTAAGTGAGTTTGGTGATCTAGTTAAGTTAGCCAGGATCATGATCAGTATAGTACTGTGTCCCTTGAGAGTCAATGGTTTATTGTTAAGCCGCTGCTGTATTTTTAAATAGTCCAATATTGTATTTAGTATTCATTGGAATTTGTTTTTCATCGTCCATTATTTAAAGTGACATTGTTTACTTATTTATTTAACAGTTGTCTGTTATCTTCACGATTTCAGAAGATTGGATTTGTGTAAATATGCCCTGGGCACGGGCGTTTCCGTGCACCCCCGGCTTTCTGGTTGCTATATTACTTAGTGGTAGTCGCCACTGGGTAGTTGTAGTTAGGATCGTGTTTCCATAGGAGAATGTTTTATGTGTTGCTAATAACCTTGGCCCTGATTGACAAATCTCCATCAAACTTTCCAAAACTGTGTTACTTTTTTACTAGTTTGTGCATGGAAAGTTTCGGGGTGATCCATGAAGCAGGGGCTGAGAAAAAAGGGGAGTCTCTAAACTAAAAATCTCCATTCGTTTCCCATAGACTTTTTAGGTTTCGCCTGCACAGTGCTTGCGCTGTGCTTGAGAAATCTATTGTTTTTGATATAAACTTAAAAGGGACTTACATCCCGCCTCCTCTTTTTCCTGGTTTCTCATTGGTTCCTGTGTGTGCCGCTTACCTTTCCTCCATTTATTTTGGCTGTAGCATATTTTCCTGCATTTACCAATGCTTGTTCCTCCTCTGCTTCTCTTATCAGTGTCTCCCTGCCGAAATACTGTTAACATCCTCTTTGGTGGAACTCTATTTTCATAAAGTTTTTCCTTTTACTCTTGCAGCATATTTATATAACAATTTATCACCCATAGAGATTAAGTGATTTGCATAGAATCACAGGATATTGCGTGGCGTCGCTGGTACTCGAACTGGGATCCCCAGCTCTAGAGTCAGCAGCTCTGGCCGCTGCGCCACATCCTCTCCACCCCTGTGTTATCTGTCAGGGAGCTCTTTCTTTCTCCTGGACGATGATTGATGAAAACAGCTTTTCATTCATTACATATGCGAAACCAATGCATTACCAATGCTTGTTAAGAAGGACTACTACAAAAACTGCTAAACGGAATTGCATCACATTTAACAGGAATCTAGATTTTGGTCTATAGATTGTTCTTTTTGTAATTTGGTGTGATGTTCTTTTTGTGGTTTGGTGTGAATCCGTTCAGTAGTATTTGAGAAATTAAGGTTAAAAAATAATTGTACTTGGCTATGTGCAAACTTCAATAAAGACAGTTTTGACAAAAAATAATTGTATATCTGGATGTTTGGGTCTGCGAGAGGCCCGAGAGCTTTATTCCTCTTGGGCCATCTCAATCCCGCGGGAGCGAGCGCTTTGATTGGCTGCCAGCAACATCATAAAAATGTTGCTGGCAGCTATAGCAGGACTCTGGGACGTAGTCCCCTGTAAGTAATGTAAGGGGGCAGGGTAGGGATACCCTGACCCCCCCTAAGCCTTTTGTGGGGGAACCTAGAGCGACGCCTCTGGGGTAAAAAATAAAATTGCAGCAATCCCATGGGACTCTCGCAGGATCGAAAAAAATAAAAATAAATAAATAATGGCTGGGCTGCATTTGTTAATTATAAGCCCCAGAGAGCCGACCCCTGGGTCTGTATTCAATAAGGAGAGGGGGCTGCGTGGCCCCCTCAATCCATTAACTGCCTGGGGAGCCCACCCCTGGGACCAAAATTACTGAAAATGGGGAGGGGGCCACATGGCCCCTGCCCCAAACCATGACAGGCCCCGGGAGCTCACACCCGAGGCCAAAATGTTTCTAAAACGGGGACCTCTCTGAGCCTCTAAAAGCACTGTGGAGCCCACCCTCGGACTGAAATTACTGGAAATGGGGGGCAGCATGATCCCCCCCATCCCCCTGAGCCATTAATGTCCCCGAGGACGCCATCCCCGGCTCACTTGCTATGTCCCGGGGAGCCCACCTCCGGGACATAACGGTTTCCCTGCCTGCCCCGGCGTGGGCAGAGAAGCTTGTGTTGGCTTTCACTTGGTTGGAGCATTTTTTAATCTTCTGCCAAGCGGTAGCAAACACAAAATCTGCTCCCAGCCGGCAGGAGCTTTAAAAATGCTCCCGCAAGCTGAGAGTAGACTTGTGATCTGTTTCCCTGCCCGCACTGATGCAGGCAGGAAAAAAACAGATAAAATTTTGCACCTGCCAGGAGGAAGCAACATTAGTATCTGCTTCCTCTGAGCTGGAGCGATGCCTGCTCCTGCTGCTCACAGGGAGCTGGCTGAAGCTGCGGCGGCCTTGGGGCTTCGCCCCAAGGCCCCCAACAAGAATATATTGGGTGCTTTGGGTGGGGAACAGGGCACCCACCCTTAATAGTGCAAGCCCTAGGGTATGGAGTCCCCAGGGCCGGAAAAAGATCGGAGAGGGTGACCGCGTGGCCCTCCTCCCCTTTAATTTTCATAGTGACCCTGGTCGATGGGGTCCCCAGGTTCTAAGAAGGCTCGGCAGGGGTGGTCATGCGGCCCCCTCCACTTTCATTTTATTTTTAAACTGCCCTGGGGAATGGGGCCCCCAGGACCTAACCAGGCTCGGGAGGGGGGGGCATGAGCCCCCTCCCCTTTATTATAGGTTATAGCCCTTGGGGATGGAGTCCCCAGCTCCTAATAAGGCTTGGAGGGGGCCACGTGCTCCCTTCTCCTTTATTGTAAGTTGTGGCCCTGGGGGATGGGGTCCGCAGGGCCTAATAAGACCCGGGAAGGGGGGCCACGTGGCTCCCCTCCCCTTTAAAAAAAATACAGCCCTTGGAGATGGGGTCCCCACGGCCTATTAAGGGTCGGATAGGGGGACCACACGGCCCCTCTTCCCTTCAATTACAAAAAATGACCCTTGGGGTTGGGTCCCCAGGGACATATAGGGCTGGGGAGGGGGTCCCCTGGGAAATTCACTGAAAAACCAAAGGTTATAGTAATGTTATTGTTAGGTGTGATAAAAAGATCTCTTTTTTTTTTAACTTAGACACTCACTGAAAAAAACAAAGGTTAAAGTAATGTTACAGTTAGGTGAATATGTCAATAACTAAAACTTGCGCCCCCTCCGTGCACTGCGTATGACCTCCCCAAATACATCACTCATGACATTTTCTATGACATCATTTATGACATCAACCATGACATCTCAAATGATATAATTGATGACATCACTGATGACATCATCCAAGCTTCTTTTGTACACATTGCTCTATAAACGGGTATAGCTTTAGAGCTATGAAAATAAGTGCAAAATAACTCCAGAATAATATGAAGCATTATTAATGATATCATTCATACAACTTCCATAGGTAAAGCAAGTTTATGCTATGTGCAACATTGACCCTATACCATACGCTTCATGGGTAGCCGAGTTCATGTTGACTAGGAACCACAGATGAAAGGGTAACCTATCCTGCACAGGGTGTTCAATCTGTATACAACTGATCAGGGAAAACCTAGTTCCTCCTGATACTGAAGCCCTGTTACATACCTAATGCCCTACTACGGATAGTCTTTACCTGTATTAAACCCCTGAAAGTCACTGAACCTACATCGAGAAAATAAGTGGATATAAGTAGAAAAGTGGGTACTGTTAACACTGTTTACTCTATGGAGGGAGCTTACTCTGTACCACACTGTTTGCAGACAGTGAAACTCTCATGAGAAAGTATCTACTAAGAACAGTGTGCACTCGATGCAAAACTTGTCCAAAGAGCGACTATTCACTTAAAATAACAAAGGTCAGTGGGTGCTAAATATCATACAACCTGCAGCCTTCATACTGTGGTGAAAATTTTACAGACAGCCCATCTTCTGAAACAAAACAAGCACATGTACATAGGTTAAGATCTGGTGCATATGGTCTTCTATGTTAAGTAGAAATTGGCATACTGAGACGGTTCTATGTAGTACGTAGAATCTTTGCCCTGCTGGAATCTTTTTCTGCAGTGCCAAAAAACCTGTGTCGAACATAATGAATACAAGTCGTGAACTGTCACCTACACACAGAGTTACTCTTCAATACAAAGATTTTTAACCTGTTCAATTCCTCTACACAGCTATGGTACATTAGGGGCACATGGATTCAGCTGAACACAGGCTGTACTTAATTACATAGAACAGTAATATGGCAGTTACCTGCCGCTATGTAAACTATAAAGCAAACTAACACACTCATTGGATAATGTCATCAATAATGTAATTTGAGATATCATTGATGTCATAAATGACTCATAGAACATGTTGTGAATGATGTAATATGTGAGGTCATAAGCAGTGCTTCGTGGGCGCGCAAATTATAGTTAGCTCTGCTAACTATAAACTGGTTAATTTTCTGTTTTATTTAGTTCAAAATGTTAATGTTGTCACTGACATATTCACCTAACTGTAACATTACTTTAACCTTTATTTTTTTCAGTAAATATATATATTTATATACACACATACACTTACCTGATATATACTTACTATTTCATTGTAAGGCATGCGTGGTAAAGGCATTAGTGGTAAATGCAATGCTTGGTAAAGGCATTCTGTGGTGAGGGATTCATGGTAAAGGCATTGCATGGTAAATGCTGCGTTGTTAAGGTTGTTTCCTGTTGGAATGCTACTCTGAGCAATTGCCAGTGGTTTAGACTATTTGCAGGCATTCCTCCTCTCAGCTTTTATGTTTTTAACACCCAAACAAAGTGGCCAAGATACGCCCAGACGTAGGTCCCTTGCTCGCTGCGCCACATGATCCAAGCTTTACCTCACTGATGAGGTCTAACTAGGCTGAAACCGGTCTGGCGTTGCTTGTGTTCCCTTCTGGAGGCTGCTGCTCTGGATGGACTGTTCCAATGAGGAGCAGAATCAGTATAGATTGGCATAAGGCTGGCCTCTATCTAGAGTGGCACAGTGGGCGAAAAAGGATGTATTGGAACACTTCCCTGAGTGATTGCCAGTGGTTTTGACTATTTGCAAACATTCCTATCATCACCTTTTGTATGTTTAACAGTGAGCATGGGACCCACATATCATTCATTCACCATATGAATTATTCAGTCAGTCAAACCACTTTATTCGGTTGGTTAAAACCATAAAAGTACAATACACAGTACACAATATAATAAAATCATATTACCCAATAAAACAAATGAGCGACTTAAAAAAAAAAAAAAATTAAAATAGCAAGAGCAATTTCCGAATGCATAAAAACTTTAAAAACGCAGTTAAGGGTAGTTTCAGAGAGGAGTAAAACAGGAGTTTTCTATACAATCGGAGCTCATACAGGTTTTAACATAGGGTACCTTCTTTTTCTGAGACGAGCCGCTGCAACTAAAAAGCTGGCAATATTAAAAATCTCCCATGGATCGTTAAGCAGTTGCAGATAAAGTAAGGCAGGTCTAACCTGTAAAAACCCCTTTCCCCTTAACAGAGGGACTAAAAACCTCCTACGAATCTCACTATAATAATCACAAAACATTATAAAATGCATCGTGTCCTGTGGCGAAAAATTGTCACAAGGACATGGACCTAATTCCTCCGATCTGCACCACCCTTGCATATTACCTAAAGAAAAATGGATTAAATTAAAACGAAACCTAGTTAAAAGCCAGCGATGAAAGGGCTTGGTAACAATTCTCAGGTAAGGCTCAATCAGAGGGGAGGTTTTTAACAAAAAGTGAGCCCTAACTGAGGGTTTCACTAACTCCCGCTCCTCACGTTCCGCCAACAATAAGTTCAAAAATTGGGATTTAACATCCCCTTTTTTTATCCTATCCGTATAATTAAAAAGATCTGGGCGCCCCAATTTTAAAAACATATGCTTGACGTAGTACAGCCACGGGATACTACTGGCTTTCTCCAGGGTAACACAATCCCGAATAATCTGATGATTCAGTGTTAAGTCTGGGTTAAGCCAGATCTTAAGCCAGCAAACCACCGGGGCCAACCTCATCAAGTCTGACACATATCCAAGCCCCAATTCTTGATGGATAGCAAAGGTTGGAGTTGATTGAGGAACCGACAAAAGGGTACGCAAAAATTTATTTTCAGCTATCTGGACCCCTTCCAAATGCTTGAAGCCCCAGATGGCAGAGCCATACAGAGCAATAGCCAAGCATTTAGATCTATAGATATTCAGCATGGCTTCAATGGGCCTAGCCCCCAGACGCTGTGCAAACCCTTGAACAGCAGCCATTGATCTTACCATTACACTTCTTTTTAATTTATGTTGGGGGACCCATGATCCTCTCTCGTCGAATAAAACCCCCAGATGCGTAAAAGAGGACACCCTGGACACCTCAGTTCCATTGCAATAAAAAAAATTACTTTTTTGTTTCTTTGGCCCATCGACATAACATGGGATTTCGATATGTTCACTACTAAGTCCAAGGGCTTCACATAGGCCCCAAAGGCATCCAATAGCCTCTGAAGGCCTATGGCCGTACGGGCTAATAACACAGCGTCATCCGCGTATAGGAGGACAGGGATACCCTTTTCCCCTATTCGCGGGATATCCAAACTAGCCTGATCTAAACATTTATCTAAATTATTAATATAAAGGGTAAAAAGTATTGGCGCCAGAATGCATCCCTGGCGAACACCTCGGCCAGATTTATAGTGCCTTGTGCATTTTCCTTCCTGGGTAACCCTAACTGTTGCTGACAGATCCCTGTGTAAATCTGCCAAGAAGTGAACTAGACATGGATCAATGCCATGTCTAGCAGGATGGACCACAGCTTCGATCTGTTAACCAGATCGAAGGCCGAGGAGAAGTCCATAAAGGCCAACTGTAAATTACCTGCTTTAGCTATGGTATATTTACCTACTATTAAATGTAAATTAAGGCACTGATCCATAGTGCTCCTACCTTGTCTAAAGCCATATTGTAGGTTAGATAAAACCTCATTTTCGTTAACCCAATCCGTGACCTTAGATAGGATCACTCGCCCTAGGATTTTCACAGCGGAATCGATGAGATATCGGTCTATAACACCGTGGATCCCCTCTCTGACCCTTTTTAAAAACTGGAATGATCGTGGATAAAGACCATGATGTAGGGAATCCCTGGGAACTTGAGACATTAAATACATTAGTCAGTATTTTTGCCCAAAATTTTGGATTACATTTATACAGATCAGCCGGAACAGCATCTGGGCCAGGAGCTTTGTTACTAGACATCTGTATTATCGCCCTTTCTACATCATCTTCATTAAAAACCACAGGAAGGGAGACCCTATTAGCCTCTAGACCTGCGGCTGAGTCCACAGCAACATATATGAATTATTCTCAGCTACTGGTAATTTTGCAGGGCTGAATCCCGAGCCGTCATTTTTTTTGCCCACCATGCCACCTCAGACAGGAACCAGCCATATGCAAATCAGACTTGGTCATGCTTCATTTGGAACAGTCCAGCCCCATCTGCCAAGCCCCCTATGAATGGGATCACAAACACCCCGAGAATGGTTTCAGCCTAGTTAGGCCTTATAAGGTAGTTATAGCTTGTGTCCTGCGGCAGAGTGAGCATGGGACTCAGTCTGGGCATACCTGTCGCTCTTAGGGTGTTGCACTGAGGAAAACAAAAAAAGCTACGAGTGGAGTGCTTGAATTAATCTGGGCCTCTGGTGATTACTCAGGATTGCATCCAATCCAAGTCTGTCATTATTTTGCAATCCATGCCACCTCAGACAGGCACTAGGCATATGCAAATCAGCCTAAGTAACCATTCTAGACATGACTCAGAAACAATTTATTGGTCAAGTAATGGTGCCATAGATCTAAATGAGGGAGCTGGGTACTGTGGGAGGGACAAAGCATTCTGTATGTCATTGATACTGTTTTAGCAACGTCCTTCCTGTAACCCAAAAGCGCCCACTTTAAGGTTTACTCAGTATATTTATGTCCTTTGTAGAAAACTCTTACCAACCAGTGGTAGCATGCTGCAGTACAACATGAAGGTACTGTTAAATCATATAATTTAGCACACAGTGTGACTTGGATTACTGTCAGTGCTTTGATTTCGATTCCTGCTTAAGATATCTCACTGAGGGAACTTAGTGATGAGAAGGACAGATTTTTCAAATGTGTTTGTGATGAAAATAGAGAATGACTTCAGCTGCTCAACACGGTTCCCCTTCTCCACCAACTCTTAATAATCCTGTGCAATAACCTCTAGCTGGGGAGAAGTGGGGGAATTTTCAAATGAGGGCAGACCTCAGTCTATTCGTCTGATTGCAACACAAGATCTTCCAAGATTTTAGTACTGCTGGCAAGATAATTTATTTTATATTTTTGAAATTTTTGTAATACGCAACATATTGTGATGACCTCAAGATCATCTTCTTGAGAATTGTTTCAGAACTCTTGGAGGGGTACGCATCTCAGCAGTTAAACAGTTTTACTAAGACATTGTTGGTACAGGATTGTCTGCTACATGGTAGATGGACAAGCATCCCTTCCCTAAGTGAGCTAAGTGCAATTGAGTTTGGCACCCCCACTTTCTTGTGGCCACTATATCCACAACGTTTTGCATGTTTGCCTAGGCCTTGACCCGAAACAGCCCATGTTGACCCAGAGCCAGACTCTGAGATAACTCTGAGGAATGCCCCTGACCAGTTACATGGCACTTGTGTGGGCAGAAACATGCCGGCACATTTTAAGGATGATGGGCCATTGTACCCCAAAACATCCAGCTTCTGAACATTTTATCTTTTTTAACCATACCTAAGGTACCACCAAATAAAGGATATATCTGTGGTATACCTTAAGGTATTTTTAACTTGAACTGGATACTTGCCTTATCCAGGTGATTAATATATCTCGAGAACTCCCTCACTTATCGGGATCGAGTCCACCCTGGTAGTACTAGCTGACCAGTGTAGGAGGTGGTCAGTGATGAAGAATGCCACATTACGTGGGTAAGGCCTCTTAAACCAAATATATTATGACCCACAAGGGATCTTGCGCCTAGGGACATTTGAGTAGGAACAGGAAATAACCCTCCACTATTTAAAAAAGAAAAAAAAAACACTGTATCTATTGTCTTTTGATCCATTGTTGATTGCCAATGGCTTTGACTAGGCGCAAGATAGAGGTATTGACACAGCCTCCCCAGACAGTGGAAGTGTATTGGCTGCATTCATGAGCTGGAAGGTATAGCCCCAGAGGCAGTCATGGCATGGCTGCGATACCAGAAACTCACAAATGTTTAAAAGGCATTCAAGGAAAAAACTCACTTGTTTAATTATTTCACCTTTGTTCTAAAGTTCGCTCTGTTGTCTCCACATGAAGACAACACCAAAAAGGCCATGCAGAACAGGGAGCGCAGCGCTGTCTGCATCTTTGTAGCATCTTTAAGCCCCTTGACGCAAATTTGGGGCATTTTGTTTCTGTCTGCATTGGAGGGAATCAAGCAACAAAGGGGTGGGGTGGTCGGGGCAAGCAGCAACGGGGAAGGGGTGTGCGGACACGACAAACAGCAACATATGAGGGAGTAGGGAGGGCAAGTAGCAATGTGGGGGTGGGAAGGAGGAAGGGTGTGCAAGTTAGAGGAAAAAAACGTACCTCTAAAAGTAGAGAGTAGTGGAAGGCCCTGGGCAAGGGAAGAAGTATTTGGGCAATGCTCCAGGGTAGGGACAAATACATGAAGCTTGCATGCCCCATGATCTGTCTATCAGATCTTTGAAACTGAACTCTTAAAAAGGGAACCCATGTAGTATGCTTTTGTCTAACAAACCCTCGAAACTGTATCTTTAATAAGGGAACCCGTGTATGTATTTTACGTATAACATCTACACTTTTCTATTTTTCACCTTATGTTTCTGTTGACAAGTGTTTGACTATAAAGGACATCGTACCCCTCTTGGACCAGCAGGCCGGTATCCCCTAAAGTTTAGGGTAAGAGATAATTTCCACCAGATAAAAACCAGGAAGTGCTTCTAGTATATCAGGATTTTTGATCACTATTGACATTAGCACAATACTTTGCACACTGCATGCGGGGCGTCCACGCATGTGTCTTTTTCCACATATCACGTGTGTTAAGTGTGCAGTGGCGGTCCGTGCAGTGTCACTTTTATGCCCACAGCACAAATTCTAGGTGTACTTTATCTAGGGACGGTTTTAACTAAATTTACTCTGTTTTTTTCAATAGGTTAATAGTTTATCTGTTCCCGTCAGGTAGGACTCACCTGAGTGCATCACTGCTCATTTTTGGCATAGTGGCCTCTAGGAGGTATTTAGGGATCCTTGGCCCTGAAGAATGCCCCAGACCCATTAGCGCTATTTAGTGGGGCAGAAACATGTTGGCCTAAGTATAGAGAAGGTGTGTGTCGTTGCTCTCAATAACCATCTCACCTCGAATTTTTAATCATACCTGCGGTCCCCTCGTTATAAAGGTGCCCCACCGGGGAAGTGTAAGATATTCTTAACCCATTGATCTGGATCCTGTCTTTATCCAGTAGCTTTTTATCTAAGAATCCTCCCTGCCCTGAGTCCAAAAAGAGGTCGAATCCCCCCTGCTGGCATTGTCTTACCAGGGTGGGGAGAGGTTGCCGATGGTGAAGCATGACACAGTTACGTGTGTGAGGTTTCCCCTTCCATATGAATGATCTTCCCCTCCCCATGCACTTGGACAGGAATTCTGTAACGTCCAAATTGGACTAACCTCTGCCTGTTTTGAGGTAGGAACACTGTAACTCATATTCTACCCACAGATGCCTCACTGATTTGTGATAGTTGTATGTCTTAGGAGGACGTGCAACTGCTTGACCTCCTCCTCTCCCTTGCGTGTTAAGAGAGACTTAGATGTCTGCCAGGATCTTGTAATAAAGAAAATCATTACATATTACATACATCCATATATATATTTAAATATATCCGTATAGCTATGTAGAGGGCCTTTGGGTCAGCTCTCTTGTGCCATTCGTTTGTCTGAGTGTCATTTACGCTTTGCTTACATCCATGACAGCACGCCCCATGGAGTAATAGTTCAGTCCACATCAGTCATTGGCTCTCTTGTCTCGTGAATGACAATCACAAGTGCACATCCACCTGAAAATAAATACGCTTCAGTATGCAGCCAGCCCTTTAGTTTTCAATTTTCTCCTTTTTATAGTTCCCCTTTCCTTTCTTTGTTCTTTTTTTAGTTATATCTCCTTAAGAGTATACTAGTTCTCTAGGCAGTGCTAACAGATCACTTGCTTACCGCTCATGTCATGAGCAGTGTGCCGCAACCCAAGTGCCCACTTCCTCTGAACCAGACGACCGTTATGGAATGCTGTTGTCCATAGTGTATCATTGTTTTACTATTCCAAGATGGTCAACACTTTGGTTCTAAACTTGGCTGCCATGCTCGAACCTTAAAACATATTTGTCTAGGTACAATTCCTTTGCAAGATGGACACCTGCATCTATGTTAAGTTTAGTTATTGCTAGGCATATGCCCACCGTGTGTAGAAAGCAGCATGTTTTCTTTTTCTGACTTGTAATTTTGTAAATATAATGCAAGAATGAGTCTGTGGATGTATGAGAACTTAAAGAGGGCCTAAACCCATCAATGACACAATGGGCGCTTTTTCAAAAGCCAGCCCTATTGGCAATGTCAGTGAAGAAAGCCGGCGTCTCTTGGCAATCTGCTCCTGGCGCTTCTCCTTGGCTTCCTTCATTCTCTTTGCCAGAAGTCTGGCATCCTCGGATGCCTCCTCCTTGTTCTTCTTAGTGCGCTGCTTCTTCAGAGCAATATGCCTGCACTTCTGCTGCAGCACTCTGGGAGTCACCAGACGTTGAATTTTGGGAGCCTTTGTTCTAGGTTTCTTGTCTTCTTTCCTTAGGGGTTTCCTCACAACTTATTGGCGGACATCCTCTTCTTTGGAAAGGTTGAAGAGTCTGCAGATTCTACTCGCTCTCTTTGGGCCAAGACGATGGGGGACAGTGTTGTAAGTCAGGCCAGGAATATTCTTCTTGCCTTTCCTCACAATTACCAAGTTGAGCACGCTCAAGTTGGCATCAACAATGCAACCACGGACAGATTTACGCTTGCGTTCTCCAGTTCTTCTTGGGCAACAGCAGGAGTGTCCTTTGTTAAGGAGCAGCCGGACACGAGTGTGGGTCAAGACTCCTTGCTTCATGGGAAATCCCTAATTCTCATTGCCACCTCTGATGCGGACAACATACCCCTTCCACTCATCACCTAAGGGATCAGCAGGAACTTCGGTGGCCATGTGCTTCTCATAGAAAATTTGGAGTTTGCGCTCCTCGTCAACTTCAGTGAGTTTCTGGTAGCCAGTGGCCGGGAAGGAGATGTTGAGCTTCATCCTCGCAGCTCGCCCGAGATCCACCGCTGGAAAGAGCATCCTATTATGAATCTGGTTTCCAACCCAATTTCTACTTTGTTTTCCTTTGCTTCTAATCGGACATTCGGTTTTAAATGTGCCTACATGGCATCCTGCTGCTTTTCAATAGTAAGTAGACTGTGGTCATATTTACAACCTTTGAGTATAATGTACTAATGATCATTGTTTCCTCTGATGATATCGACCCACTCGGGTTGAACAACTTTTCTTTATGGAATATATTGGATCTCTCATGTTTGGCACATTTATGAAACATTTGGTAAACATTCTATTTTCATTTCCATTCTCTCGATCTTGTTGACCCTGGTTTAGGCTTTGGGCCAAACCCTAGGATAGTTGGCTCCCTTTATTAAGATGATTTGCGCCTGACTTTATGAAGTTAAAACTACTAGCAAATGTAAATTCGTTGCTCTTCATTGTAAGAATGATTTGTTTATCGTTAATGATCCATTCTATAAGAAATATTATTGACACACCCCAGATAGCAATATTGATGAACCAAACCAAATTTTCTGTATTTGTGTAACACCTCTGAATGCTCATTTAAACTGATTGACACATTGAATAAGCATGCTGAAAAAAAATTGGAAAAGGTGGCCAAAATGATTAAAAACATTGAACTAGATCTGGTGTGGAAAGCGCACCCTGGATTATACCACTCTTGTCCACTTAAATCCAAAGAAGTACAGGTAGTCGGAGGTAAAACAGAGCAGTTTTATTACGCTTGAGCGGGCACAAACCAACACGGGAGAAAGCATGTCCGTGAAGGGAATGCTTAAACTGCAAATTCTCCTTTTGTATTTATACTATTTAACAAACAAGTCTGCGTGCAAACTCCACTCCCCACCCCATATACATTGGAAGTTTCTTTCCATTTATGCATACAAAAAAATAGCTAATCACACTACATTTTCAAGGCAAGCATTGTGAGAGAAACTCACAGGGCTTGACTAACTGCAAATTGGATGGAAAAAGCGTGGTATTCCATCTTACGATAAGCACAAATGATTAACAGGGTGTCGTTATTTTAGCAACCATTTGTTACTTTCCAAGGGCATGGTGAACACAAATATGCACAAGTCAGCACGTACATGGAAAAACTCCACAGACAACGTGGTACAAAAATGTCAGGTAGATACAAAAATGGCTGAACTTCTGTTTATATCATACAACCTTTCCTCAAATGGTCCTTGAACATAAGTTCAACATATTGTCATTACCTGTTATCACTAACCTATAGTATCAGTACTAGATAATTCGGATTGGTCCCTCATGTCATGATAGTTCTTCCTTCCCAGATATTTTCCATTATAGGATTGTAGCAGGAGAAAATAGGAAACAAATGGGCCTTTATAAGAAGGCTAATCTGTGTGGGCAGTAACACTAATGTTTATTAAATCCTGTATTTCTTCATCTTTCATCATAAGCATATTCTGTTGTGGAACAGAAACTGGAGGGGGCTTGCAGGCTGAAAGGCACATGGTTCAACACAGTGGAAGACAATTCAGACATAGACAGCATCCTAAAACAATCCCACCTATAATCAAGACAATCACTAATAGTTTCCAACCCCATGTCAGCAGTACTTCTCTAAACCAACCTGACCAAGTCCAATCTCCAGTATCCTGCTGTATCTTAGCCGCAATTTTGCAAAGTTTTTGAATGGCCAAATTTACATTAGGGGTGTTATCTGGAATATACACACAACACGAACTGGCAATTATGCGGCATACCCCTCCCTTTTCTGCTAATAGGATGTTTAGAACCATATAATTTTGAAGGGAAACAAGACGGGTAGCTTGCATTTCTACAGTAATGTTACTCAGGGCACCAGCAGTCTCATTGATAACAGCTGCCAATACCGTAATCAATCGGCAGGCCTTGGGACCCCAGAAAGGCACCAAGCCCTTCTTTGCATCGATGAATTGCAGCAGGGTGGTATCTGTTTGGTGATAATCGGAGGGTGCAAGGTAAGTGGGAGGGAGAAGAAATGCTATATAGCATCTGCCTGATCATTCTCTAGGGATCCAGACATAAGCCTGGCTACCTCAAACAAAATAGGTGTTTTGCGAGGCCACAAATGATGGGGAACTAATGCAATTTAATATTGCTGTACAGGAGCAAATACTATTCCCAACAGCAGGGGGCCCTTCACCTTGAACACACAAGGGGGCTCTATTGGCATGCACAGGTATGGGGAGCATAGCCACCTTGGACATCTTTCTCTCATTAAAGGATAATAGCATAGAGGAGTCGTTATAGCCGGTGAATTCCTCCCTCTCCTCCATGGTGCCATGGATCCTAACAGCATTTGGCCAGCATAGATAATAGAGGTGATCCCTAAACTTGCTCTGTACAGTCTTATTAGCGACTTTGAAATAGGACGCATAATTCAATTGCCACCAGGCACTGCAAGACCCATTGTAGGATAAAGATAGGGGAATAAAAGGTGCCTTCCTTTTGACTGAAGATGGCAGGAAGCCACATATCCAACAATCGGAAGCATCATAGCCAAGATCAGTGGGCATTATGTAAAATCTGAATGAATGAATGTATTATTCACAAAATGCAAGCGGTGTGCCTGCTTATGAGGGGCTAGGGTTATGTAATGATGCTCTGGTATTGGTGTGGTGACTGTCACTGGCTTGGTGAGTGGGTGGTTTTCTTCTAACCACCAAAACAACCCCAGCATTCCTAATATTATTATCAGAAGGCATAGAAACACCACAACTTTCACTTTCTTGGTCCAGAATTGTTGTAACTTAATATGGATACCAGATACTGAAGTCTTCCCCTCCTGCCACAGATCAGAGGGTGACCTCCCAAAACGGTCTCAGTTCAATACTCCTAGTCTTACCCATAATGTATGTATCGTGTATTACATACAAATACCTGTTCTTGATGAGCATCTGATGCTTCTCCTAATACTTGTCTATATGCGCAGACCATTCTTTTTCCTACCCTTCCTTTTCTTGGATAGATAACCTTGTTTCTGCAGGCTTCTTCTTTTTATAAAAGAGAAATAAATCGAAGACTCCTAACAGCCATAAGCAAAGTAACATGGCTAAGACATCCTAAAAATCCCTATCTACTCTACCAAAGAACATCAAGAGTTCCCAGTCTCCTCTGCTTCAAAGTCTCACTGACAAGCTTATGTACAGGTTAGGACGTTGATGGTCTTGACCACCAGCATGGGTTGCTATCTCTCCAGAGATTGTTTCTTCACTCAAAGTCTATAGTTTTTGACAGTCCTTGGTCTCAAATTATACCTAGACGAATTACAATCTGGATGCTCAAACAGAGGTATTGGTATCAATTCGGGCTCAACAGGAGTGAGGTTGATCAATCAATGCGCTACTTCTCCTTCTTCAACCAGTTCACCATCACTAAAAGGTACTTGCTGTGGAATTTGTTCACATTCAAAATCAGGAATCCCTTCCTTTACCCATTGATCATAGGCCAAAGGCAATGGAGCTTTCTTGACGTGACTGGACTTCCGTGTATCCAGTGCTTTTGTCCCATACACTTGACAGCAGTCTGAGTGGCGAGTAGCACTTGCATCGGCCCTTCCCAGCAAGGCTCAAGGCAGGATTTTCGTTGGAAGCTGCGGGTCAAGACCCAATCTCCAGGCCTCAGTACGTGTCTGGCTCTTTCAAGGAGAGGTGGGAGACAGTCCTTGACCTGTTGATGAATGAGATGCAAATCTTTAGTCAGTTGTTCACAATAGTCAACTTGCTAGGGATTTTCAATTGCAGAAAATTTCTTTGGTCTAGGTACACCCCACACATTTGTAGGCTTCCCCATGACCACTTCATAGGGAGATAATCCCATTTACGAGTGTGCAGTGGTGCGAATAGAAAGCAGTGCTATTGGTAAGGTGTCAGGCAATTTCAGTTTTGTTTCAGCACATATTTTTCCCAGTTTATCTTTCAAGATACCATTGGATATTTCCACTAGGACTGCAGCCTGTGGATGGTGGGCAGCGTGAAACGTTTGCCTTATCTGCAGGATTACAAACCAGGTCCATTACTTGGCCAATGAAGTGTGGCCCTTTGTCACTTCAAAGAATTCGGGGCTAGCTGAATCTTGGGAAGTACTCCTTCAGGACTACTTTTGCAGTACTCAAGGCTGTGTTATCCCGTTGAGGGTAGGCCTCCACCCACCTACTAAAGGCGCAAACCACCACTAAGACATACTTAATCTTGCCCACTCGTTCCATTTCAATGAAATCTATTTGCAAGACCTCGGAGGGCAAACTGGGGGTGCAGAATGGCTAGTTGGGACAGGGTTACCTTTTCCTGGGTTATAAGTAGTGCATATCATATATCTCGTTACGTGTGACTCTGCCACTCTAGGAATCATTTAGTTGAACCATACATGATTTAATGTAGCCACTATTCTTTTGGCACTAATGTGAGCCGGGCTTTGTGCCATGGTAACAATAGTGTTATCATAACAATTAGGAAGCATCCATCTTTGCTTTTCTGATAGATCTACCCAACATCCGGTATCATCTAATCTACCATACATCTGCCATGTCTCTTTCTCTTCCGTGGTAGCTTTCTGTTGTATCTCTCTAACACATTCTAAGGAATTGTTAAACATCGGTACTTCAGGGACCCATCTAGCTGGTCCTGCAACATACATTAAACTGTATTCAGATCTGGCTGTTTGCTTGCCTGTTTCATCTGCAAAAGCATTTCCCTGACCTATCTCATCAATAACCTTTTCATGGGCATTGCATTTAACAATGGCAATTCTTTTTGGTAACATCAGGGCATCCAATAACTTTACTATTAGTTCCACATGCTGTATCTCAGTAACATGTGAGGTCAAAAAGCCTCTTTCTTTCCATAATTGCCCAAACGAGTGGGTAACCCCAAAGGCATACTGACGGTTGGTATAAATATTTATAATCAGATCTTTACTCAATTCACATTCCCTTGTAAGGGCAATTATTTCTGCTGCTTGTGCTGACATTTGAGGTATTTTACATGACTCTACCACTGTCTTCAAATTGGTGATGGCATATGCAGCAGTGTTTGTACCTTCCAGTAATTTGAAACATTAACCTTCCACAAACAACTCTCCCTGTGGGTCAGATATGGGAGTATCTGTCGGGTCTACCCGTCCCTTGGTCTCTTCCTTAGTGGTGAACGCACAATCATGGTGTTCTTCCCAAGAATCACTGGGGAGGGGTAGCACTGTGGCCGGGATCAAAACATTGCAACGTTTCAGAATGATATTTGGAGCAAAAAGTGTTAACTTGTACCCTGTTAAGCGTGTACTGGTCAGGTGCTGGGACTGAGTTTTGTTCAGTAGCACGTCCACGGCGTACAGCACCATAACTGTTAAATTGCAAGCTAGAACATAGATTTCAGATTGTTTGACCGCAGCAGTGGCAGCTGCTACTGTGCGCAAATAATATGGCAAAGCCTTTGCTACTGGATCCAATGTGGAGGAAAAATAGGCACAAGGTCTATTCCTTCCTCATGGAATTGTGTCAAAACAGACAAAGCACAGTCATCTTTTTCACCCCAGAAACCTCTCCTAGTGTCAAACAAACCATTGGCTTGTGTATATCTTGACCACTGCGGATCTCTAAGCTCAGACGATTCCTTTAAATTCATTCTTTTGGCAGTGGATTCATGTTCTAGATTTCCATGGGTGTGGCCACAGTGATCGGCTGGTGCTCGAACTGTTATAAAAGATCTACAAGTCTTTATTGGGACATATGCAGTAGCTGTATTCCACTGGGACCAGGGATCAGCGTTTGCCTCCAGGGCCTACCGGGGTACCATGGGCACCCTTGGTGTGGCAGTGCACTATTCCTCCCCTATCATCCGGAGGGAAATTTGATAGTGGAAAGGAAGAAACATGACTTAAAGCTGTCTTTAACAGCTAGGGTATTAGGTTAAGTTGTAGTTGGATCCATCATCTGTATGGAGTCCAGAGAGCTTTAAATATTCTGCCTAAAATATCCTTGATGAGTACAAAGTGCCTACAAGGTATTTTGTTTAGAGATGCTTAGTTTGATGTAAAGTATATATAGTTACTTAGGGTTCAACCCCTGATGGTCTTGAACTCTGAAATAATCTAAGCAAACGTCAAGTTTTATAACACTCAATAAATGAAGATAATGATATCAAACACACGGGAATATCTTTTATCAAGAAAGTACAATTTTTTTATATATAAATAAAATTCATGAGGGTACAATCACAAAACACCATGGAAGAGGATACATCAATCTACCTACAACTCATAGGTGTATGCATCTATTCCAACATAATCAAATAAGCAACGGATCAGCAAATACAGAAAACAGTTACTTGAATACAATAGATATTCAGGAAATAGATGGGAGAGTCGACGTTTCGGTCTGTGGTGGCATAATTATCCGTCGAACTAGAGTCGTATACAGTATTTGATGGTGAAGACATGTACCTTAATTCTGCTAATTATGGTGAAATGTTTTGTTATCATTATGCACACCATTATTTACACAGAGCTAGTACTCCACATGCAGTTTTTAATTATACACTATGGAAACATTGCCCAACACAAAAACATACCTGCAAAAGTTTGCATATTTTTGTAGCAGTGACTCCATAGACCCAGTATCTTATTATTATAAACTTACCCCTTCCTCAGCGAAGAAAAATATGCTGACCCAAACAAAATTGATCTATTCAGATTCCTTTATTTCCCAACTTTCGGAACAAGGTTATAAATTTTGGAATTACACAATTGATTTAAATCAATTTGAGAAACATAAAATTGGCAAGTCCAGGGCAATCAAGCTTTGTTTAGAGCGTATCTAATACCATGACAAGACATTAGTACACCAAACATTCCTTCCATTGCACATTTTGACAGTTGGCAACATTTTGCAAATTGCACTGTGGAACAGCTCAACATGATGCAGAATGATACAAATAATTCTTCATTTTTAGGTTCAGAAGGATGGTTAGTGTGGCCGGTAGACACTAATGACTGTCATACGCATTTTTAAACCCCACAAAGGGTTTCAAAGCAAGCAGACCAGACCCAAGTTATGAGCAGACACATCACTAAGAAGTAGTTACTACCTAGAATGGTTACAACATTCAACTTTATCTGCAGTTAAAGAACACTTGTTTCTCCTCTCGGATGACATGGATTTATAAGATTTCTTGTTAGGTCCTAGAAAACCAGGTTCTGTGTGCTTTCTATATGCCATATACAACAAACTTTGGAAAGTTTCCCATCAGGAAGCTGCTGAATTAACATGAGAAATTGACAGGGCTAATTTGGAAAAGGCTTTGGCTTTTGTGGACAACGGCATGACAACATTGCCCACTAGCATTTATTCTCTGAATAATATTGTGTCATCTTCATTCTATATAATACAAAGTCCCTCTTACCACACGGACAAAGTCAGCTTAGTTTGATTATGCAATTGAGTTGGATGTTGCAAATCTGAAACTCAAATCGTGTGCCTTGGAAATACTTGATCATGACTGATTTATTTTTGCCTAATAATTTAACACACTCTCAGAAAATAATGGTGAAAAAAGATGCAATTTTTCACAATAGTAAGCATTTAGAAAGATTGCCCTTTGCGGTTTCTGAAACACCATCTGCCGTATGGTAATCCACGGATTTATTTCACTACCAATTTCTGCGTTTTATTTTGCATTTTGTTTGAATCATTTCCAAGTGGGTAGATATGAGTCATTATAGGGCAGATTTGTACACGAAACATGGGTCCTGCCCTTCGTTTACAGATGTCAGAATGGAGGAACTGAGGTCTTTCTTAGCGGAGGCGAATGTGAAACTTTGTATGCCCATTCATTAATCTGTGAAGAGGTTACACTTCGTGGCGCATGTAATGTGTCCATGGCCAATTTAGCGTGTTATCTGAAAGGTGCCCCAGCTGCCTTGATTCGGCCGGTATTCACATTGCTTTTCGAATGAAAGTTATTTGATTATGAACAACCAAAGTTGTTGTGGGATGAAACAGGGAGTAACGTATGTGGTAGTGGTTTCTAGGGTGGTGACCTGCTGCAACAATCTATTGTTCCCACCTGCGCACACAGTCAGAGAAGTTACAGTATGACCTTCAATTGTTATTTTTAATGTGGACTTTGATAAGTTGAGTCGACTGCCAGCCTTATTGTTTCAAAAGGATGTTGCGTTAACATCTGCTAGAGAGATGTTTGATCTCCAAACAGCAAGGTCTTCCTCTGAAATACAATCGCTGCTACTCACAAACCTCCTACAACATTTTGATGAACTTGCGCACCGCATTTTTAATGCTTTTTTAAAGCAATTGGGTCTGGCTTTGCCAGCATGTTCCAGACTGTATTTGGAGTGATTCCGTCCTTTATACACTCTTTGTTTTCCAGCGTATTTGGAGGCATACCATTAGTGTCATTTCTGATTGTTGCGATTTTGGTCCTATTTCTGCTCTGCCATGGATGTTTCACCTTGAGGCAAAATGGTGATGGAATTGACACAAGTGCTTCTGTGTTGTGAACGAATGATACAGTACTTTGGAGAGTCTTTGCTACAGGAACTGAACGACAACTAGTCTTTGTCCTTTCGACCTATATGTTTACACTGCATACAGCCTGTGTTCCGCTGTCTGCTGTGCACTTTCAAGTATGCACTGGATCTGTGTCTTGGATTGCAATTGGTTCAATTTATGGATATGGATCTGCAGGTCTGTCCTTTTGAGGATTCATCTTCAGTGGTTTCCTATGAGACCACCTTTGCTACAGGGTGTGTACTATGAGCCGTGCAAGGTGCTTCGGCTCCTGGATTACTGAGTCCTTGCTCCTCCACTGCAGGTACACTGCTGGCTGGCACACTATCAGCGGCTGCTGATTGGGCTGGATACGATCATGTTTGTTCTTTGGAACTTGCATTCTGGGCCACAATATCGTCTGCAGTAGCTGGTTCCTTCATGGATCCTAATTATTCTGAACATTTATTGTGTGCTTTTAATTGGCATTTTCAATGCAGTTTGGCTTTCTTTTGCTTTTATTATTAAAGTGCATTTTAGATTCATTGTATAATCATTAAGGTATATATATATATATATATATATATATATTCACTGAAAAAACCATAGGTTTCAGACACGTTATAGTTACAAATTAGCATTTAAAAAACCTTTAAAATTCACTGAAAAAACCATAGGTTTTAGGGACAGTTATAGTTACTTGGACATTGCACTCGTACAAAACCCGTGAAATTCCCCCGTTATAGTTAGTCCAGCTAACTATAACTCACGCCCACAATGCACTGCTGATGACGTCACATATTACATCACTCATGACATGGTCAGTGACATCACTCATGACATCACTGATGACATCTCAAATGACATCACTGATGACATCATCCAGTGACTTTGTGTTTCTGTAAAGTTTAAATATTTTTAATATATATAGGAAAAGACGTATTGAAGAATGAGTGGGTGTGTAAGTGTCTGTATGGATGATTTAGTAGGTGCGTGACTGACTCTATAAGTGAGTGATTTAACGTATCTTACTGAATGCATGGGTTAGTGACTAAACTGGGTGAATGTCTGTATCCGTCTGTCTGTTGCTGTGTAAGTGGCTGCATGGGTTTGTGAATAGCTACATGAGTGTCTA
>CAWUFW010027676.1:0-25546 GCA_963921515.1 Calotriton arnoldi | reverse complement strand
AAGCTGTCCATCATAGTGGGGAAAGGGCGGGCATACGTTGCATACCGCTAGTGTATGTGTGGCGGGGCCAAACGAGCGGGGTTCTAGGCCCGTTCACATGCCTCATGTTTATAAAGGGTCAGAGCAGGATCTCAGCGGCAGACGAGGAGAAGGAACCTCCTGGTCACAGGAACTACACGAGCATTGCGCTCGAGAAATTCAAGGATGCAAAGACCTCCATCAAGGATTACAGCTAACTTTTCAGGGTGTAAATGGAGAGAAGGCACATCTCCACGCTCACGAATTCTACACGAGAATTGCGCTCGAGAAAATGAAGGATGCAAAGACCTCCATCAAGGATTACAGCTAACTTTTCACGTTGGAAATGGAGAGAAGGCACATCTGCCCTGCATATTTATCCACGAAGATGCCACCGTTTTGTGCAATACCTCTACTCAACTGGAGTACTTTCTACTGGCTAATCAGTAAGTGCTACCTCGTTGGGTAAATGTATAGTGCCTTTCCTACACTACAGCTGCGTAAAGGACCAGAACAATTGTCTCCAGTGACCTGTGTGTCTGTAACTTTGCCACCGAGCCGAAAGCACCGGGATCCTTTGAGTAAGCTGTCCATCATAGTGGGGAAAGGGCGGGCATACGTTGCATACCGCTAGTGTATGTGTGGCGGGGCCAAACGAGCGGGGCTTCTAGGCCCGTTCACATGCCTCTTGTTTATAAAGGGTCCGAGCAGGATCGCAGCGGCAGACGAGGAGAAGGAACCTCCTGGTCACAGGAACTACACGAGCATTGCGCTCGAGAAATTCAAGGATGCAAAGACCTCCATCAAGTATTACAGCTAACTTTTCAGGGTGTAAATGGAGAGAAGGCACATCTCCACGCTCACGAATTCTGCAGGAGAATTGCGCCCTCCCTCCTCGTAGGCATTCCTGCTGCACGATCACATGATCGTGCAGCAGGAATGCACAAAGAGGCATCGGGAGAAAGGAAAACCCTTTCCTTTCCTCGATGTCTCTTTCGAATCAAACCCCCTCCCCGAGCCAAAACTCACCTTATTTCCCGACGCGCTGGAAGCAAATGGCTTCCAGCGCGTCGGGAAGAAAGGGAAACCCTCAATGATGTCAGCGCGCCTCGCGCGCTGACGTCATTGATGGGAGGCGGGGGAGGCAGGGGAAGTCCTTCCCCTGCCTTCCCCCAAAAACCCGACGATCGGATTCCCACGGGGAGCGCCAGCGCTTCCCCCGTGGGTGGTCTTATGACGAGCTGGACTCGTCATGAGCACACGAGCACTGTGTGCCATGACGAGTCCAGCTCGTCATAAGCACCGAAGGGGATAAAGATATTATTTAGTTGTATTTATTTTCTAGAACCAAGCAAGCCTGGCACAGGTAAGGGTAAATTGTACTTTTCAAGGCAGGTTGAACAATACAAGCATGCTGAATGAAAATGTCTTTGTTACAGGTTTGTAAATCTTTTCAATACAGTGGAAATTACTGTTAGATTACTTTTGATTACTTTACAGATTACTTTATGGATTACTTTTTCTACTCAGTGTGATATGCCTAGATATCACACTGGGACATTTCCTAGAGAAAAGGTAAGTAAACCAGTTTTTAGTTGTTTGCAGTTTTTCAAGTTCTCATACAAAACCAACTCCACACAACAATTTTCAAGGAAAAACTGTCAATGTATTCCTATGGAGGAAAATGTGGTTATCGGTTAACAGGTAAGTACTTGGTTGTGGGAGTTGGTATTCTGGGGTTAGAACCAGGGTTTACCCAGGGTCAAGGATGCACTCTCAAAGCACCCTCAGCGGCACTAGGGCGGCCGGGTGCAGAGTGCTGAGGCCCCATGTTATCCAGTGGGGGATAGGGGGCCTCCAGTTGGTGGCTGCTCACAGTGAGGCCACAAGGTTGTGGGAGCAAAGCTCCTGATTATAGGCTCAGGGCAAAGGGGGATCCGACTTAGCACCCAAAGTACACCCGCAGCGGCGGCTGGGTGCAGGGTGCTGTTTTGGCGTCAGGTGCCCCGTTGTTTTCAATGGAGATTGCCGGTTGTGGTTTTTAGCTGCAGGCTCGGTCCAGGACGTCTTCCAGGAGGAACCAACAGCTGGGCAGGAGGGCTCGGGGACGTAGGTGCACCTTGGGTTCTCTTCTGCAGGGCGCAGGGAGGCTGGATGCAGGGGTGTCTTTTGAGGTTGGATTTCACCTTACCGGGACACTCGCGGTTGGAGGGGGTCTCTGTGCAGAGGCTGCAGGCGGAGTGGGGGAGTCCTGGAGGGGTCAACCCACTGTGGACTTGGACTCTGGAGCACTGGGGGACCTCGCTGGGACCAGTGGGCCACTCGGACTCGGGCCGTAGGCGTCGAGTGCAGTGGTGGCTCCAACGTCTGGTTTCTTTGTCCTCAGCAGGCTCTGAGTCTTTCTTGGCTGATTCTTTTGAACAGAGCTGCTGTTCACAGGAGATCCGGTCTTTGTGGAAGGCAGTCAGTCCTCCATGGGGTTCTGGAGGCCGCAGGCTGCAGGACAAGGTGACTTTTGGTGCAGGATCTCTGGAAACTGCAGACGGGCCATTAGGGCTGGGGCCAAGTCAGTTGTTCTCTGCAGTCTCCTCTGCTGGGTGTCTTCTTTCATCCTTCTTCTTCGTAGGTTGCAGGAATCTGTCTTCTTGGTTCAGGAATGCCCCCTAAATACTGTATTTAGGGGGCGTTTTAGGAGTCTCGAGGTCAGTAGCCAATGGGCTACTGACCTTAGGGTGACTGCACCCTTTGTGTGCTCACCCCACGTGGGGAGTGGGCACAATCCGTAATCCTGATTGGAGAGTGGCACTGAAGAGTGGGCTTCACTTCGCCTCCCCCACCTGAGGGGTGGGGTTGGCAGAGGTGGGCACACCTTCTGGGCTGTGCTATTTTTCCCGCCTGTCTTTCCGCCGAAAAGGAGGGGAGACAGGAAGGGAGCCGGCTCCTGATAGCAGGAGAGGCTGGGGGTCATGTTACACAGGCAGCAAGGCCTTTGAAGCTCCCCTGCGACGCATGGCTCTTTCTGGCCTGGGGGAGATGTGACCACCTCCGCCCAGGAAAGGCTTTGTTTCTGGCCTCAGGGAGCGAAGGCTCCCACCCCATGGGTCCAGAAACATGTCTCGTGGTGGCAGGCTGGTGTGTACCAGTCAGGGAACCCACCAGAGGCTGGTCGTTTTTCAGGGGGCATCTCTAAGATGCCCTCTGAGTGCATTTTTCCATTAAATCCCACACTGGCATCAGTGTGGGTTTAATGTGCTGAGAAGTTTGATACCAAACTTCCCAGTTTTCCGTAAAGCCATTATGGTGCTGTGGAGTTCGTAATGACAAACTCCCAGCACCATATACTCTTAATGGCATTACTGCACTTACAATGTCTAAGAATTGGTCTAGACACTGTAGGGGTACAGGGCTCATGCACCTGTACCCTCACCACTGGTATAGTGCACCCAGTTAGAGGGGTGGCTGACCTATGCCAGGGCAGTGGGTTGTAGGCATGGCACACAGGGATGTGTGCCATGTCGACTCTCCACTTTGTTCTGCACCAAAACACGCGGCCTGCAATGGCAGTGTGTGTGTGTGCAAAGGTACAGGGCCTCTAAGGGTGGTACAATAAGTGCTGCAGCCCTTAGAGGCCTTCCTGGCCACAGTGCCCTTGGTACCCCTGGTACCTTTTACAAGGGACTGACATGTGGCCATAAAGGTGCCAATTGGGGGTACAAGGTACAGTTTTGGGAAAGAACACAGGCCCTGGGAACCTGATTGGCAGGGACTCAGGGCACATCAAGTCAAAGTGCATCAGTAGTCTGGCAAAAAGTGGAGGGGTTACTGCAACAGAAACCCAGCTTCCTACATCCACTTCTTTAAATGCAGTGAATGTAAAGTTTCAGTATGATCCCTCTCTTTGTACACAAGCTTGTCTCCAGTATGAAGAGGATGCTGCTCTGACTCCAGCCACTTTACCCATTGAGTCTTACCAGAGCATCTTCTATACAGATGGGTCTGCCCAACCTGCAGTAGGAACAAAATACAATACTCCGCAGCCTGCACAGCAGTACAAGGTGTAATGAAGGATGGTGAATTCATCCCACAATGCACCCACACTAAAATCTTAGGTGACAGTACTGTTATGTTACAAATATTTCTAAAACGCACGTTCACCAAACAGTTTCATGGCGCTGAGGTAACTGAAACATAGCATGCGACAGATCCCTACTCATATGCTAGCCTAAAAAGCCACGTCTTTAGGAGTTTCCTAAATGCAGTGTTGCAGGGAGTGAACCTGATTTCAGGTGGAAGAGCCTTTCAGATGCAGGGAGCGAGTACCGCAAACCTGGAGCCACCCAATGTCTTTTTTTTAAAGATAGGGATAGTAAGAAGATTAGCATGCAGAGACCTCAGATTGCGTGTAGGGATGTATTTTTGTATGCAAGCAAAGACAAAAGTGGGACTGCTAGTCTAGAGTGATTTGAAACTAAGGCAACCGGCCTTAAAAATAGAGCGCTGTTCTACGAGCAGTCAATGCAAATTCCTCAGTCAGGCGGTGATGTGACAGTTCTGGGGTTAACAGTGCCTTGCTGCTTGATTTTGAACCAGTTGAAGTCTGCAGTTCAGACACTTAGAAAGACCAAAATACAGGGAGTTGGCATAATCTAGCCTTGAAAGTGCCAGTGCAATAACAACGTGTGTAAGAGCCTCCACGGAGAGAAGATTGCTGATCTTTCAGATTTTTCTGAGTTGAGAAAAGTATGAAGAAATCACAGCCCCTAGTTGAGGTTTCATAGACAGATTGGCATCTATCAAGACCCCGTGGCTCTTAACTGATTTCTTGGGCAGAGGAGGGGGGGGGGACCCATAGTTGTAGGCCAAAATGTAGGCCTCCATAGATCAGATTTGTTTTTGATCATGACAAACTTCATCTTATCAGAAGTGAGTTTGAGTTTATTGTCATTCATCCGGTCACTAATGGATAACATTGTGTTTTGGAAGAAGGCTACACATTCCGAGGAGCTGTCCATGGCAAAGATCAATTGCAAGTCGTCTGCATAGTTGTAAACCTTGACTTTACTTTGATTCAAAGACTGCACCAACGGACGAATGTATAAATTGAAAAGGTAGGGGGACAGAGAGGATCCCTGAGGGACGCCGCAAGACAGACTAACCTTAGAAGAGCAGAAGGCCAAAAGCCTGACTGCCTGAGACCTGTCCTTCAGAAATGACTTAATCCAGTCCCATACAGTGCCCTGGATGTCCGCAGTTTCGACACGTTCGACGAGAATATCACGGTCGACCATGTCAAAAGGTGCTGAGAGAACAAGAAGCACCAGCACCTGGGCGGTGTCCCTGTCAGCAGCCTCACAGAGATCAACCTCCACTGAAAGAATGACTGTCTCAGTGGAATGGGCAGGTTGAAAGCCCGCTTGGTGGGGGCCACTCCACGAAAGACCAAATGCATTTGACTACATGAGCCTCAACTACCTTTGCCAAGTAAGGAAGTAGAGATATCAGGCGATAGTTTTTTAAGATAGAAGGATCATCGCCAGCTTTCTTGAGTAAAGGGAGTCTCCTTAAAAGAACTGGGTAACCCGGCCACAGCTCAGGGAATTACTGAGAAGGGCTAGGGCTGGGTCAGGAAAGCAGGAAAAAATAATTTTTGGGACCTCTGGGGTCAGGGATCATTTGGAGAGCCTGATTTTACTGTGGCCAAGAGGTCTATAAAGCGCTCCTTACTAATGGCAGGCAGAGCAGATATTATGGCTGAATTGCAGTCTGACGCAGAGGAGGTCGCAAGAGAAAGACTGGGAAGGATACTGGCTTTGATGTTAATGATCTTGTCGATAAAGAAAGAGTTCAGGGCTTCACATAATTTCTGCGTGGGGGTGATTGTAAGAGTCACTCTGTCAGGGTTGGACCATGGACGTCATTTAGGAATCGCCAGGGGTAGCAGCTGCGACCCCTAGCTTGCCTTTTGCAACCCTTGGCTGTGCCCTTGCGACCCCTGGTTTCAGTTCTGCTCCCAGGATCAGAAAGGACTTGGTGATTAATGTTTGTTGAAGAGGAAATGTATGGGACACGTGTTTTAAAACTATTCAATAAAGACAGTGATGTTTTCATTTCTTTTTTGTAGTTTGCAGGAGTGTAGCTTTAAACAGAGGAGGAGTATGAGGTGAAATACCCTCTCAATTTACCTTTGCTATCAGGTCACATGCCCTATGAGCGTTCGCCCGTGAATGTCACTGTTGTGGTTTATTATGGTGAATGTTGCAGCGAGCCTGTGTTGTGCAAATAGGGCCCAAGGAAGCTGGAACACTATAACATTTTAAACTACTTGTTGGCCTCCTTTCAGTTGGTCAATAAATGGTTGTCAAATTTACCCCAATGACCTGATGGTGGAACTGTTCATCTTGATTCTGCACCACGTTGGTGCTCGAGAATCAGACCAATTTACACTAGCAAGGTCAAGTCGAGTTTCAGAATGTTTCTTCTCCAGCAGACTTCGGTGCATGGCAGTCATAAGATCTTTGTAGTGGCTACATCACTCAGGACAGACAATGAGACAGACTCCATGTAGTTGGGTCTCCGAGTCCCTGCAGCACTTTTACCTCAGGTGCAGTGCATTGTGTCAGCACCTGTCTGTCCCTGCACTTATGGTTATCACATGGCCACCGGTCTGGTAGCAACAGGGCCTTCCCACTGAGTGCAGAATTCATCGCAGTTATCTTGAGACAGGGCCAGAAGTCCACATCATAAGGTAATGATGTGTTGCTTTTGAAGGATCACTTCATGTAACACTTCATGTCTCAGTAGAGCTCTAAAGCTCTGTAAATAATGGGTGTTTATGGTGCCCAATGATGTGTAGTTTGGAGGGTTAATGTGCCTAGTCAAGAGTTCTGCATGTTAAAATGTGTCAAAGATTTGCATTTTTTTCTTTTCTTTTTACATTTTAACAAACATGATGTTAATATAAACGCGAAGGCAGAGTTTCAAAATCAGTGCTTTACTTCATTTCATTACACCTCTAACACAAACTATGTTTATATTCTATCTGTGGTACTCCAGCTGATCCCCAATCCCAGGTGTAGTCTTGGAATGTGAGTGCCCCAGTAGTGCAACCATCCTTTCACATTATTGTACTTGTATGCCATGCAGGGTCACTGGAGAGTCTTGGACATCGAAGGGGCGCTCATTAATCAAAATAGAGGAGGGTGAGGAAGTAAAAGGTGAAGAGTAGGAAGGAAGCTTTAGCTAAGGAAGGGTGTAGAACAGAGGATGAAGAAAGAGAATGCAGTGCCTATACTTCCATCCTATTTGTGGAAATAAGGATGGGGAAGGTGTGGTGTCTGGGTGAGTCAATGGTACCATTGGAAGAAATTGCAAAGGAGTGTCCACAGAATTTTTAATTCCTGTAGACTATTCCTAGGTCCTTAAAAATCAGGTATATGGCCTCCCTCTTTGGCCCTTTTTAGGTCTCGCCCTGAAAGCCAGCGCTTCAGCGCTGGCTCTGGGCGAGACATTTTGTAGTGGGCTTGCAGAAATGCGACCACAACTTTTGGCTGGCCTAGAGCATGCGAGTACGCGCACAGTAACGCCGCATTCCTGGCATGCTCCAGGCCATCTGCCTTTGATGTCACTTGCTCCTCCCCCTCCCCCACCACAGAGCGCTTCGGGGCCGCGCGGCCGTGTCACTTTCACGGCCGCGCGTCACTTGCTCTCCCGCTCCTCCCCCCTCCCCCACCACAGAGCGCGTCTTGCACGGTCGCGCGGCCAATGCTTGTCATGATAAGTGGCCTTCCTGGTCAGAGGCAAATGACATTGTAAAAACTTTGGGGAGTTCTTCGAGCAGAGTGGTTTTGCACAGTTTGTCAATCGACTTCATAATGTGTAGAGCTATGATATAGGTATACATGAAAACACTTTTGTATTTTGATTTCTCTGTTTCTCTTTCTGATATTTGCTAACTGTATCACATTTGTTATCTTTGAAAGCTACATAAATCGAAGCAGTTATTTTTGTGCAGGATGCCTCTTGTCTCCAGAGCTCATTGAACATTTATAATCAAGATGCCAGGGCCTTTTCACAGTTCACTGGAATATTTTGAAGGGTTGCTGAAACAGGCAAGCGTGGAGTGGGTGACGTCAGTATCAGTGGGCCATTCCAAAAGTCGTAGGGGCAATATTCGGGTTCTCAAGCGATTCGAACCCTCACGGGCAATTTTATGGTGCATTTGGGTCATTTCGAGAGATAAAGAGGAATGTTTGATGAGAACTTGTCAAAGGCCACAAAAGTAATTCTAAAAAGTTCACAGCATTCCTCTTTCACGTTCTATTTTTAGCAATTATTTGTTCATACTGAAATGACCGAATTCTGTTTTTATTTTCTTTCATATGGAATAGCGTGTTTTTGTCCCCAGCCACCTCTTTTGTTTGGTCTGACATGTGATGGTTATATTTGGTTCAGTGAGATAAATTAGATGTTTGCTTGTCCTTAAAGTGTAACTAATGGCTGAAAGTATATTTTATCTAGCACTCTTGTCTTGCAGTTCACCTCTCACCCCTGCAAGGGATGGGTGTCTGACATCAGGGTGTTTTTTCTGTGGCCGATTACTCTGCCCAGCAACCGGTTTCGCACACTAAGCAGTGTTCTGCCTGGGGTCTCATGTGTCCGAGTAGGGCAAACCTCCGCATTTTGTTAACCTACCTCGGGCAGGTTGTTGGGGTAAGTTTGCAATTTAAGAATCAGCAGATGCCGCTACCCTTGCTTCGACTAGCAGGGCCCTGGTGGGTAATTTGTGCTAAGCTCTTGTTTGGGCTTACTTTCTACGCTCGGTGCACAGGGTTGCTATGACTACCCACCGGAGACAAGCAATGGAATGTGTTTAGTGAAAAGCTCAATTAAAGGATTTCGGTTTTACTGATAACCGTGCAAATGTAACCGTAGGTTAAGAAGTTGGAAGTGGCCCTTTACACAGTCACCTGCCCTCAGTACTTATGACATCCTAATGGTAATTTTAAGAATGTTGTGGTAAACGCACCAAGTGTGCAAATTATGCTTGAACAGACAAGTGCATATTTTCCCAGGCGATACGTCATCTGCTTCCTACAGCACAGGCGACGTGGTAATTTAAGTTATAAACATTCTAGCAGTTTTTTTGAAGTACCGTGGACACTACCATTAAACTTTTGAATTGAGATTATGCTGCCAGGGTGGTAGGTAGTATGTGCCCCTTTTCAGATGAATTTCCACGTAGCTCCATGCCAACGTGTGGCCCACGGATTCATGGACACGGTGGGATATGGAACCCGCTCATAAACCGTCTCCCCCAGTTTGAAGCTTGCGTCACCCACCACGACCTTTGTATGTACCCTCATTTTCGCCTCCGCAGTATCACTAAATGCTTCAAAATGACGGTCGTGTTTACGCTCTTCAGCACTCTGACCCCACGTGACGAGATAATGTGGCTGCAGCATGCATGTGACCCTCTGTCCCGCCAATTACTCTGTCCTAGGTACAGTGTGGGTTTTTAGGTCTCGGCCTGCACCAGCGCTTGCGCTGGTCTGGCCGAGAGTTTTAGTAAGCGGGTTTTGGAAGTGCAAACCCACTGGCTTTCGGCTGGCGACCAGCTTGCGTTCACGATGGCGTGCAAGCGCGCAGCTGAGCTGCCATCTGGGTTTCCTATCTCTTCCTCATTTCCTCGTCATGGCTCATTAACTCTCTGGACTCTGATGTTTCAATCGCAGCAGCAGCTCACATTACCAACTGATGGCCCTGGACTACAGTCACATGAAAAACAACAGCGATTAGCATTGATATGCAAGTTTTTTTTTGTCTAGTTAGAAATATTGCTTCGGTGGGTTGATTTCACCTTATATCGCTATTTGTTTTATATTGGGAGTCACAGCCTAATTACCAGTATTTTTGTCTCACTCTGTTTTTTTAAAAATATTTATTCGCGCAAAGCACAAAGCTATATTTAAGGTTACTTTTTCCGTATCACTTCTTCACTCTATTTAAACTCCACACCCCCCACTCTTATTGTCTCTCTCCTTCTCTCTCTCTCTCCCCTCTCTAATTCTCTCTCTACTTAATTAACTCTCCCTCTCTATCTTTTTTAGCCTTACATTCTCTCACCCCTTTATCTGTTTCTCTTTCAAACTCGTTCATTCACTCTCTCTCTCCCTTCTTTCTCTCTCTCTATCCCGCTCCACTCTTTATTCTATGTACACCTCTTTCTCTCACCACCCTCTCTAATTGGGCATTATATCTTCACTCTATCTCTCACTCGGCAACACCACAGCATCACTCAGCGCAACCAAAGCATCAATCAGAGCCAGCACAGCATCAATCAGAGCCAGCACAGCATCACTCAGCACCAACACAACATCTCTCAACGCCATCACAGCATCACTCAGTGCAACCACAGCATCACTCAGTGCAACCACAGCATCACTCAGTGCAACCACAGCATCACTCAGTGCAACCACAGCATCACTCAGTGCAACCACAGCATCACTCAGTGCAACCACAGCATCACTCAGAGCCACCACAGCATCACTCCGCGCCACCACAGCATCACTCCGCGCCACCACAGCATCACTCAGCGCCACAACAGCATCACTCAGCGCCACAACAGCATCACTCAGCGCCACCACAACATCACTCAGCGCCACCACATCACTCAGCGCCACCACAACATCACTCCGCGCCACCACAGCATCACTCAGCACCACCATAGCTTCACTCAGCGACACAACATCATCACTCAGGGCCAACACTGCATCACTCAGCACCACCACAGGATGACTCAGCACCACCACAGGATGACTCAGCACCACCACAGGATGACTCAGCACCACCACAGCATTGCTCAGCACCACCACAGCATTGCTCAGCACCACCACAGCATTGCTCAGCACCACCACAGCATCGCTCAGCACCACCACAGCATCGCTCAGCGCCACAACAGCATCGCTCAGCGCCACCACAGCATCACTCAGGGCTACCACAGCATCACTCAGGTCCACCACAGCATCACTCAGGGCCACCAGAGCATCACTCAGGGCCACCAGAGCATCACTCAGCACCACCACAGCATCACTCAGGGTACCACAGCATCACTCAGGGCCACAACAGCATCACTAGGCGCCACAACAATATCACTCGGCGCCACCACAGCATCACTCGGCGCCACCACAGCATCACTCGGTGCCACCACAGCATCACTCGGCGCCACCAACCACAGCATCACTCGGCAGCACCACCACAGCATCATTCAGCGCCGCCACAGCATCATTCAGCGTCACCACAGCATCACTCAGCACCACCACAGCATCACTCAGCGCCAAGACAATATCACTCAGCACCAAGACAATATCACTCAGCACCACCACAGCATCACTCAGCACCACAGCAGTATTACTCAGCAAGACCTGAGTATCATTCAGCATAACCTCAGCATCGTCTCCGCAACAGTCACCACCACCACCACCACTACCACCTCAGCATCACTCAGCACCACCTCAGCCTGCTCTCGGAATCTGGCATCTGTTGATTCTCCCTCAGCGCCTGGCCGCTGCTAGTGTTATAATACAGGTACTAGTTCCCAACCTTCACCCTCCGATTGTTTATGCCCCCTCAAAACAAAAGCTTTAACAAACAACCATTGCAATAGGCAGAAACAAGTTGCCAGAATTGCAAGAACAAAAGAAAACTGAGGAAATGTTTTATTGTAAATACTTTTTTTAATATGGTCGTTCAGTTTTACATAATGCCTTCTTGGTCATATATAAAGTAACAAAAATGCTTCTGACACTTTTTTATTATAACTTTTCAGCATGCTGCACAGCAGCCACACTTCTCTACAGCACAGCTTGAAGACATTGGCAAAGTCAATAGCTCTGGCTAAACACTTATAAGGCCCCAAAGGCGAGACCTATTGACTATGCCAATGCTTGTTATGAGTTAGGTGGTGCAGAGAATCCAACATTAGTGGAGCCAGAAATCAGTCATTCTGATAAAGATAAAGAACAGCTGTGCAAGGGAAAGCACAATTGGGCATTTGAGACTGTATCTGAGCATAATAAAGACCTACCTCAGCATGGGCTGGACTTGATTGGCAGGGGCGTATGATGCCTGTAAATAGTAATACCCTGTGATCTGGCATATTTTGCTTTTATCCTGATGTTTGGCTTGTTGCCTGGGAATTTGGTGCTGTACCTGTGCATTTTCTGCAGTGCCAGGGCTCCTCTGGCCTTCTGCCTGTTTATTAGTCTACCTGAGCCAGGGCAGTTGAAGCTGTGTCTAGACATGTCAAGCTGTGCTTTTGTATATGATGCATGTGCTTTGGTATTTGTACTGTATCATGGATAATTGAGCTAGTCGTAGGTAGTTTAAGCTGTGCTAGAGAATCTGATGGTTGCACCCCAGACCGTTATTTGGAATCATACCTGTGAATTTACTTCTGTGGCTGGGTGTTTGGTACTTAACATTATATAACATAACATGCATTTATAAGGCACATGTTCACCTCGCACTGAATATCAGATGTTTTTATTGCTGAATCAGTTGTTCTAATTTTATTGTTCTCAAAAGTATGGACCCACCTGGATTCAGGTCTGTTCCTGAAGATTGGTGCATGCATATGAAGGCTATACCTTGTCAGTGAACTGCTTCCCTTCCTGAACAGCTCCGCCTGGTAGCTGTTGCCCCCTGACCCTTTCAAGGTCCTGAGTTCGAGGCCCTCCTCCACCTGCAGGCACCCGCCTGCGCCTCATCCCTTGTGGTCCAGTGGGGAGCATCACTGCTCTACTGCTGCTCTGCCCTCCGTCTCTCTGCTTCTGCCTTAATACTCTCCACTTTTCTGTTTCATTTATTTCCTTTTTTCATTACTGTTCATCTTTTCTGCCTTTCTTTTTTATCTTTTTCTACCTTTCAGCCACTTTTGTGCCTTTCTGTTTCTGTGGTTTTCTGTTTCATTTATTTCCTTTTTTCATTACTGTTCTTCTTTTCTGCCATTCTTTTTTATCTTTTTCTGCCTTTCAGTCCCTTTTGTGCCTTTCTCGCTGTGTCCCTGCCGCTGCTCACTCCCCATGGCCCGCCCCCCTCCAGTGTTGCTTTTCCGCCTCCCAGCTCTCCCCCTCACGCTAACGCGCCAAAGGCAAGCCCGTCTGCACGTGTCCGTGCCTGGACCGCGCCCAGCGCCATGGACCCTGGCTCTCGTACCATCCACCAATATGACGCCAGCACCCTCCACACCTTAAACACCAGACGCCATGCCGCCTGCCACCTCATGTCGCCGATGAACACTCAAGACCCCTTCTCCTGCCGGAACTGCTGCTGCATCCTCACCCACCTCCACACTCCAGCTCCTCCTCGCACTCAGCCGACCCACAGCATGCACGACCAGCTCAGTTGCATCCTCCTCAACACTCGCTCCCTCCACAAACACGCCACAGAAATCTGGGACCTCCTCGACTCAGTCTCTCCCGACATCGCCTTCCTCACGGAAACCAGGACAAATCCCAGCTCAGCCCTGGACATCGCCACTGCCATCCCTGGCTACAAGATCACCAGCAAGGACTGCACTAACCAACCAGGAGGAGGCATCGCCATTGTCCACAAAAACACCCTCTACCTGACCACCCACTCAGATGACCCAACGACAACCATGGAACAACTCCACTTCCAGGTCCAGACCAATTTCAACACCACCCTCCGCAGCACCCTCGTCTACAGACCTCCGGGCACCCGCCCACCTTTCACCCACACCATGATCAACTTCATCGCACCCCAGGCTCTCCCATCCACCGACTACATCCTACTCGCCGACCTCAACTTTCACCTGGAGAACCCCAATGACCAGAACACCACGTACCTTTTGGAGAACCTCGCCAACGGAGGACTTAAGCAGCTAGTCACCTCACCAACCCACTCAGCAGGCATACGCTCAACCCCATTTTCTTCGCTAACGAAAATATCACCTTCAGCCACACCTCCAAACTCCTCTGGACCAACCACCACTGCGTCCATTTCGCTTTCACCAAACCCACTGCGCCCACTGCATCCCTCACAGAAGCTGGAAAAATCTCACCGAAGAACATCTCACCGCCTCCCTCAGCACAACCCCACCGCCGACATCCACAGATGCCAATACCTCAGCACGCAACCTCCAACTGCTCCGACACTCTGGCACCCCTCAAGAAAGCACCCAGCAAGCAACACTCCAAGAAAGCCAGCTGATTCACTCCTGCCCGTCAAGAGTCCAGATGCACCTGTAGATGGCTCGAGAAGAGATGGAGGAACAACAAAACCCTGGAAGCCCATGCAGCTTTCAAAGCCGCCATCACCACATACCACCACCTCCTCAAAACTACATAGAAAATGGCCCTCCAAGACAGAATCAACGGCAATCCACACAACAGCAAATACTCTTCACCATCATCAAAGAGTTCGCCAAACCCAACTGCGAGACCACAGAAGTCCCATCCTCCCAAGACCTCTGCAACAAACTCAGCACCTTTATCCACCACAAGATCAACAGATATATGACAGCTGCAACACCCAAGACCCTCCCACCACTCCCACCACCACCGCACCCAACGACGACGCCCCCCAACAGATCCTGCTCAACTGGACCCCGCTCACCACAGACGACACTATCAAAACCATGAACAGCCTTCACTCCGGAGCCCCATCGGACCCCTGCCCGCACCATATCTTCCACAGAGTGGCCACCTCCATCACCCACGAGCTATGCTGCACCATCAACTGCTCCATCAAGACTGCCACCACACGCCAAGATCAACCCCCTACTGAAGAAGCCTTCCGCCGACCGGACAGACCTCAAGAACTTCAGACCCATCCAGTAGTCGAAGTGGGAAAAATAAAGTAGGGGAACTGTGGGTGGAGAAACAGAGGGCGGGAATAACCAGAGGATGGGATCAGTGGGAGGAGTCAGAGGTGTGGCCAGAAAGGGCAAAACATTCCAATTTTTAGTATTTGTTTGGCATCTCACTGACCAGTTACAGCTTATTATGCTATTTAATTCAACCAATGGATACACATGATTATTTAAGGTTTAATAGGGTTTCTTGACATTAAAAGATATTCACAAAGTGGGATATGTTTCCAATCACAGAATGTCCCAAATACTCTTAAAAGTGGAAGCACAAGCCATTTATCTATGAGCCATGGAGTTTCTGTCATCAGCACTTCTCCTCCCTTTTTCCACAAGAGCAGTTCAGGCAAAATATCCTAGTTTGCAAATGTTTTCTATATAATTATGGCTCTGCTATATTTGCCACATAATACAACATCTGCTGTATAATCTGACAATATTAACTAATAAATTGTTTGTAGCTCAACTGGATCAAAACTTACTAAAACATGTGACTTCTGTTGCTGAGAAGTGGACAGCCCTTTGCAAAGGTTGACTGATCACCTTTCTCACTGCTGCATTTGTATGTTACACTGGTACTAATAAGGCAAAATCTTTCCAGAGACTGTTAGCATGTGTAAAAATGTCAAAATAATAAAGTATTAGAAAATATACTGCAATATGCTGCAGCCATTTTTTTGCTGCATAATTTAGTCAACACTGCAATTTATACCCTGCAGTTTTCATGCAGCTCTTAGATGACAGTTAATAGCTCACTGTTCTATGTTAGGATTATAACTTATAAACTGCAAGTAACAAAAGGATCTCTCTGTCAAAAGCAGTAACCTACTGACCAATTTACATTATGTGCACTTTGTGATCTACATGGTATATGTTCTTTGCAGGAGGCTCATTAACCCTCTACGCTACCTTTCTATGAGTCAAAACTTCCACTAGACAAAACTCCGATCTCTCTCTAGGAAGAACATTAATCACTGGAGTTATCATGACATTTTTATTGTTGTTGACGCCCCCACCCAAAGTCAGCACCCGGTGTGGTCACATCGGTCGCACCGCCCTACAGCCAGCCCTTCTCAAGGGTCCTGTGACCTCAGTGACAGAGTCACTGTTGCTCTAGGGTGTAATGCGTCATAGGCCTGCCCGCAAGACTGGAGGTGGGCTACAATAGGGGTTGTGGTGGACAGGCCTTCAAGGTTAACCCACACTTGACACCGCTAGGGTCAACCTGCTGGTGCTAAGACACCTGGGCTTCTGAGGTCTTGCAGGGCCTTCTAAGGTCTAGCATGGGAATGTGCTCCCCCAGGAGAGTGGTCTGGGGCTGGTCATGAAGGCTGAACCTAGTTACCCAGATCCAAATTCGGCAGCTCTGACCATAGTTCCACATCCTCTCCCATACTGAACACCATACTGCCCCACTGAGAAAAACTCGCACTACCTTCAACTACAACCCAATTGTGCCCTGCTATAAATACCTGGATGTGACTCAATTCAAATTACGCACTAGACAAAAGCAATATGCTGCCTAAAAAAATTAACAATATCCTAGAAAAAGCAAACACTCATAGGGAATGCAAGATTAAGTACAGCATGTGAAATGTAAGCAGGAATGATGCTTTTACACTCACTATTCAGAAATCAGTGAGTGCTTTTGCCTGAAAAGTTAAGGACATGACTACAGGGCCCGGAAGGGACACATTTCAATGTCCATTGCTTATATTCTTACAAAACGTAAGCAGTATGGTTTAAAAAGACCACATCCATGAACACAGAGCCGCGGTACACATTTTGTTTTCCAATCCACCCATCAATCAGGCATTGCAGTACCTCCAGGATTGGGGCACTTCACCACGCGTGGAAAACGATGCTGGTCAAAGAAAGACAAGAAAACAAAAGTAGTGCTTCACTGGCAAACTCTGTAAAGTGACGCTGATTTGTTTGGATGTGAATAAAATCAATTTTGACACTTTGCGACCACCCTGTCTTGCTTTATTTTGTTATTTTTTCCTTCATATTTTGAACCCTTTATTCCAGAGGCTGCACTTTGGAATAGAAAAATGTAAAGAAGAGACGACATTTCCAGCAAAAGTGTTATTCTTTGTTGGATTCATTTCACATGGGAACAAATAACCGAAAGGTGGAAAGAGAGGGTGAGGACCGTTTCTTGAAGTCTCAGTTTTCAGTAAGTGAGGATGAGGGAGACAGAAAGAGAGGGAATAAGAGGCAGAAAGAGAGAGAGAGGGGGAGGCAGCTGCCAGCAGCAGAGCAGAGGTGGACACTGTCCTGGTCTTTGGGCAAGAAGGAAAAGACAGAGTTCTTTTCCTTCTCTGCCATCTGCCCACCAGCCCGTTTCCGAACGTCCACGAATGCCACAGAGCCTTACCTGTGGGCCTTGGCTATTTCTGCCATCCTGGGATGCATGTTAAAAAAAAAACAGTAGGGTAACGGAATCTACTGAATTGAAGAAGTAGGGGCACGCCGTGCCCTGCCGATCCCGCCCACTTCGGCCACTAGACCAAACTCCCTGCTCCCCTTTCCAGCCAAGGTCATTGAGAAGGCCATCAACACCCAACTCTCCAAGTTCATCGAAGCCAACCACGTCCTGGACATCTCCGAATCCGGCTTCCGTAGCAACCACAGCACCAAGACCGCCATCCTCGCCGCCACTGATGACATCCGCTCCCTCCTCGACCAGGGCGAAACAGCAGCCCTCATCCTCCTGGACCTCTCGGCCGCCTTCGACACCATCTCACACCGCACTCTAAGCACGAGACTCCAGTGGCCTGTGGACATGGTGCCAAATTTTTAACAGAAAAATACATTTGTTTAAATAGGAAGAATTTTAAGTGAACAGACGTATTTGTCTTAATTGAAAGTGGTCAAAGACATTAATACTTAAACTGAAGAAAACGTTTCTATGAAACATTAAGTTTCTTACATTTATATAATAATAATAATAATAATAATACTGCCATTTGTAGAGCGCGAACAGCTACCTCCGAAGAGGTGTCCCGGCGCTATAGCAACAGGAGGCACGCAAAGACGTGCGGCGTTCAGGGGGTCCAGGAGATTAATCTTGATTAAAAAGCCAGGTTTTAGCTGCTTTCCTATAAAAAAAATTACTATATTTCAGTTATAAATATGGCACAGTATCTACTGATCACTGGGAGCAAAAGACCTGTTGCTTATAAATGAATCACTTTGAAATGGGAGAAAATTAAAATGAAAAGTTAATCATTAAGGTAACTTTTCATTTTAATTTTCTGCCATTTAAAAGCATTCATTAACATAATTTTGTTCTCACACTCCAATATTGAGTCAACAAGGACTTTTATTTAAGAGTTAAATACTTCAGTGCTTCAGTTTTCCACCTCTGTGACCAGCCTGGCCCATAAATCTGACTGAGCACTGCTCATTATCAGGCTCTGCTGTCTGCAGCCTGATGATAATAATGTAAAGTAAACACAGCCTTCCCTTAACATTAAAAGAAAAATGTGACCATGTGTTTAATTAAAAATGAACTCAAGGCTGTGAGCTACTTTGAGTGTGTCTGGGAGCTACTGGTAGCTCGCGATCGACTAGTTTGAGACACCTAATATAGGAAGTGAGAGACAAGCTGTCTAACACTAACCACTCTAATGCTGCCACCTGTGAAGAGAAGGTTATCACTGCTTCCGACAGGTGGGTTCCCAAGGTTGAGACCTAGTTCACGAAACAATTGATAGCAAGCAAGCTTTTGAACCATCTTAAAGACTACCCGTCACTGTTCTTGGGGTTAATGGTAACAGAACGGTTATTCTGCCTCCTCTGCCTGGCTCATGGAGAAGCAGACAGGTGTCAATTGACCACATTAAAACACTATCTGGCAAGTCCTCTACAGTCGACTGCTGCACACACCAAGAAAGATTCAAAGTAGTGCCTCCCAGCCTTTCCCTACTCTGAATACCCTACCCCCTGAATAAAGCAGTAACATTTCTAGCTCTAGTTCCCAGCTTGGGATACTTGAGCTTAAGACTCTACTCAAAACATTGAGTGCAACAAACAATTTGACAGTGGCTACTGTCTAGCGCAATTCCATGTTTTACTATGAAATTCCATCCGACACAACGTCATTTGAACTGGTACCCTTTCGATAGCCTTGAGAGTCCAACGATATTGAAAATGACTCTGGGTATTTGACAGGCGACTTTTCAACCCATTCCACAGTCACTCACCGGCAGAGACTGCTTCGTGCTTGTGAATTGTTCTGTGACAAGTATTTGAATCCTCCGTGGTCTTATGCCTGGATCATTTTGGGAACCTTTTTTTTCCATCATGCGGTTGTCAACCATACTCATTGTTCTACTACTACTGAATTGACATTTCATCCCATTCAAGAACAATTGCCTCGCCTGTGGTTCGTGAACTGAAGCCACACTCCTCATCGGCCTGAAGAGGTCTCTATGCTGCACACAGTACAGTTTATCCTGGGCCCAAGGGCGTAGCCTGGGAAAGGGTTGCATATCAGATTATGAAACCCACTGAGACATTGCAATTACCTTATGTGATAAAAGTTTCAATTAATGATTTTATAATACCCAGTTCTATTTGAGATGATTAGGACATTGAGACAGTTAAAAGAATCATGTCTGACTTACAGGCATATGCTACTTTGATTAATGACGATCCTTACTTGAATTCAGCAACTTACAGAGAAATGTATTGCTATCACCACTATGCACATTACTTTATACAAGGAACTAGCTATCCTAGAGAAATTCACAGTTACACACAGTGGGAACATTGTGAGGAGCCTCCTCCAGATAGTCATTCCAATTTCCTAAAGATATTCCCTTATTTTTAGAGTGCTGACAGATCACACCTTTCAGCCTTCTATTTTACACAGAGGACACAGCATCTTCCAAAAAATCTAATCATTGCCAACAAGCTGATATACTCTACTGAGTTTAGTCAAAGCCTGGCTATTCAAGGATATGAGTATTGGAAAGTAAATGTTGATGAGAAAGGTATTTGGGGAACCACATTTTGGCAGATCTAAGGCAAAGAAGCCTTATTTAAGACCTGTATAATACTGAAAGAAATGATCTTTCCAAAATAAACTATCCAGCAGACTACTTGTCTGGGACTCGGAACAATGAAGGTCTTAAATAACGATCTATTCCAAAAGTCAATTCAACTATGTTAAATAATTTTCAGAGGAATATGTCTGAATCAGACATAAATGATAAAATACAGAAAGGAACTTATAATTCCATCCAATGTCCTTGCAATACACAAACACCTACAGCAATTTCCACTTATAGTGTAGGTAAGCTATGCCAATGATGGTTGGAACACTCTAGTCTTTCAGCTGTGAAAGAACACTTTTCCTCAATAAGTGAGAATAGGGATTTTTCTGACTTTCTTCTGTGACCGCGTCCTAAAATAAATAAAACATTCCTTGCCACTGGAATATATGCAATTTACAATGAATTAAACAAATATTCGGAGAAAGAAGCTGTAGAAAGAATTAGACAGATAAATCAAGAAAACATGTAAACACTTTTTAAAGTCATCAACAATGGAATGAATACACTTTCTTAAAGCATGTACTCATTAAATCACATTTTGTCCTCAGCTTTAGACCTCCTGAGGGGAGATTTGAATTTATTAACACACAGACAGACTCAATTAAGAGCAATTATACAACTCAATTGGGCACAACAGACACTTAAATCAGGCTTTGTGCCTTGGCAACTTCTCAATTAAAAACATACAATTTGACGCTCACACAAAAAACAATGGCTAAAAAAGAATCTACATACACCTTATTAAATATAGAACAGGTTGAAGATGCACATTATATAGTCAGTGAAATTCCACCTATTACCTGGTTAATACACTGTATTATTTCTTTGTACATTACAACGTTTCATTTTCACGACTGTCAAAAATATAAATCTATAGGCTGGTACAAAACTATGCACAATTCATAATTTCCTTTTTCCCACATTGTTTAAATAAAAATGAAAATGAGCCTGTGTACATTACTACAGCAAATTGCTGAAATCCCCTTGGACACTCCCCCCTGTGTGACACCATATCATTGCACTGAATGTGTAGCACTTTAATACCAGGGTTAAGTTGTGTTTTATCCGTCTCTCCCACTGCATCTATTTTCACACATCATGAACTTCTGAATAAGGGTTCTCATATATTTTTTAACAAATGTTATTTGCTGTGGGTTGGAACCTGGCCAGCCATACTTGATAACAGTTTCAGAAACAATACAGTGTTGTAGAAGGACATTGTATCCTCCACCTAGAAATATCATTGGGAACATCCCTTGGCCTAGTATAAGTATGAAATCTATGCATTTTGATGATTTAAATAAGCTGTTGTCTGCTCTGTTGCAAAAAGACCTCCTTTTGACTTTAGCGGTTGAAGTTTATAATCTGCAGACAGCCACAACTGCTTCAGAAATTCATAGGCTGTTACCCACAATACCTGATGCATTTTGCAGATATCGTACAAACAATATTTTATTTATCTGTGACAACTTGTGTTGTGCATCTTTTTAAAAACATTGCATCTGGTCTGGTGACTGGCTATAAATCAGTATTTCTAATGATTCCATCATTTTTTCAATCTCTGTTCTCCAGCCGTTTTGGAGGATTTCCAATCATCATACTGCTAATTGGCTGTGGTATCATCATCTTTCTCCTGTTCCAACCAGTAAATCAACAACATTGAGTGCATGTATCTAGCAGAGCAACACTGCAGAGAAACTCTAGCATGCTACATGGGACATTCTTGCCTATCTAAACTCAGCGAGCACTGGATGCTCACCTTTTGCAAAATGGACACCACTCAAGTGAAACCTGTGTTCCGGTGCGTAGCTCTCCAACTGAAGTCATCTTGGACTTACTTCTGGAACAGCCCCTGGTGGCTTATCTTGATACGGAAATGATCATTCAACCTCTACCTGAGCACCAGAAACAATGCCAAGCAACGCATCTGTCCCTTCTACAGGATGCTACCTATAACAGAGCAATATCACCAGTGGCATTTTTCGACGCAGCTCTTGACAAGTGGCTTGACTCGCTGTTATATTTTGAGCCCCCTCGAGAGGAGCTACAACTACCATCGAGTGCCCAAGATGAGCAACCAATTGCTGGTTCATCAAACACGCAAACTGTTAACTATGAACACGCTCTGTATGGATTCCTCAAAGACCACACGTATGCTGCGTGTGAGCCTGACAACATTGAAATCCTCTGATGAGGAATGTACTCTACAAGTGAGTCAACCAACGAACAACAATATGCATTTGTCATATACACCACAAAACCCTGTATTTTTTATGAACTGAAAAAAAATTGTTCTTTTTTTAATAAGACTCTTTTTAATTTATGTTTTTATATCTGATATTTTTTATCTAGCCTTCTTCAGAGCATCACTGACAAGTTTAATCCCCGACACGCATAAAACCCTTTAGATAGATTACAATCTATATATTGATTATTTGAAACAATACAAGGCTTGAAAGTATTTGTGCTTCGCTATATTCATTATATGTATCATTTATGATGTATTGATTGCCTTTGTTTTATGCTTCATTTATATGTTTGATAGTGCATGATTTGCTTTATTATATTTTATACACATAGTATGATTAAGTATATATTTTGTTCTAGGTATTTTAGACATCAGTAATTAGAGAGCATGGATTTCTGTATACATTGGATGAATCCCTAAGGGTTAAATACACCCCTGTGACATCACATTCAGATGTACAAGCTGGGGGTGATGTAAAGTTCCGAAGGTCCGACTCCATCTTATGTAGGCCCAACTCCATCTTAGCTAATGGAGGTTGCCATCTTCCCACTTTCAAACAATGGAAGTTGCCATCTTTCCCAATTTATGCAGTTTCATTGTCATGTCTGCCCTTAGATGCAGCTGTTGTCTGACCTTACCTTTCTAAGAACTGTGAAAGCGCAAAGTCATTCGATTAATGACATGGATACAACACTTAAAGCAACATTCGTCTGGGTCAAATGTCTACTCTTCATCATGTCAAGGTTTAATAAGAATGCATATAGAAATATAACCAAAATAATGTAGTCTGAACTGATGTCTTTTTATCTTATATGTTCATAAGAAAACGTCTGGGACGCACACCTCGATTCACATAATCTTTTTTTTTCCCCCAGAGATAAGAGCATACAATCCTTTTACATAATGATGAGATAAAAACAGGATAGGAACATACCTTAGAGAATAAATACATTAAAATAACCATGAATTCCTTTTTAACATAGAGAAGGAAAAGCAGAAAGAAAAAAATAAAGATCAGCATACAGCTATAATAATCCTATATTTCATACATGGTATAATAAAAAAAGGCATTACGTGTAGCAGGGAGAAGGGTTGCTGCCTTATTTGATTAACTCATTGGTTTAGCCTATTGATTTTCTTAAAAGCTATTAATGCTCAGAGGCAAGCCAGTCTCCATAGACAAGACCGCCAATCAGCCAGTCGGACAGAGGACCTCAAATCTTTCGTCCCAGCTTCCTAGCTTGTCTACCCTTACAATTATATAAAATTCTTTCTTGGTTGTATATATCCATAGTGCGACCGAGCCAAGCCTGAAATGTGGGGGGTTGTGGATCTTTCATTTGTTGCGATTAGCAACCTAGCGATTGCGACAGAGATAAAGTTTAAATCAATTTGGGTCGAGTCCGGTCTGCTGTTGTTGTCATACCCAAGTAACATCATGAGTGACCTAAGACTTATCTTTCTCCCCAATATTTTCTACCATAATGTCTCTAGACCGTTTTTCAAGGGTTGTAATTTATCACAGCTGTAGAACATATGTACCACATCAGCAGGGCCAACCCCTCGATTCACATAATCTATGTCAGACATTCCCAAACTTAGATCAGAAATTCCAATTTCTGATAAGATTTAGTAGGTAAGGACTGCTACTTGACCACTTGTGAGGAGAGGTGATTCGCCTAGATTATTGCCCGAGATTCTGCTGGAGACAGTCTCACCTAATGCCAGCACACTGTGCACTTTACAGCTGCTGTATCTTGCCTGAAGATGGTAAAGCCAACTCCCGGAAGAAGACCAACTGAATGATACTGCAGCGTGTTTGCCCTTCGCGAGGAACACTGTCTTAACGCCTCCGCTGATGAAGGCAGCCTTTGCTGTTAACAAGGTATGCAGTGCATCTTTTCCACCTAAGAAACTCTAGACTGCAAGTTGCTGTGCCTTCCATGTTCTCTTAGTGTAGCACATAGAAATAGGCATTAGCGTGTTATGTATTAAATGACATTTTAAAACATGCTAGAAACGTTCATTTTATTTTCGTTATTTCTAACGTGTCTTCTTGATGTTTTTATAATATTCTGTGTAGTTGTTTTAGACGTACTGGGAAACAGATTATTCCTGCAATAATAAATACTTTTGACTTAAAAGTATTCACTTTTCTTGGTACAATGTGTGCGAAACTGTGAATAACAAAATAAAGTTTGTTACTGTGACCACGGTGCCCCTGATTCCCATTACGGGATTGTTAGTAATCCAAAAGCAATATTTCTATGTCAATTACATGTTAAATAGTGTATTACAGGGCTGCAATAACTTGTCTTTTACATTTATCACTGGTGCATTGAACAAAGTTAACCCGTTGGTGGAAAGCACACCCTGTAGAGTTATGTCAAAGTCCTAACTTACGCAACAGGGCCCTTGCAGGGTCTGCAGCGAGGGTCTGATTGGCCATGATTATTACGGATTCCCGGTCCTGTGGCCCCCTGTAGTGCCCTACTTTGAATGCACCCTGATAAAGAATGCATAGACACTTACAGATAAAGAGTCCCTGTGGTCCCAGAGGGAGATCCTGAAGTTGAGTGGATTGCACTGTGTACCACTGAGATACCAACACATTACACAGATGCTGGGTGCGCCAGCGGATTGCCATGGGAAAAGGAGACCCCAAGCAGGCAAGGCTGGCATTTGACGCTAGGCGATCTATGTAAACCCCACCAGAAGATTGTTGTATTCCTCTTAGGGTGTCCATAAACGGGCTTTCCAGTCTAATGTCCTTATATAGGCACAATTCGCCCTGCCCTTATATAGGCATAAAATCCCAGCCCTTATTTAGGCATTAAACCGTGCACTCCAAATACAGGCATGGTCTCTGACATCCGTCCACCCTAACGTCACAACGAGTTCTTGAAGAACAGACCCTTAGGCTGCGGGAGTTTCCCTAGCCCAGGACTATTGATTTCTTCAAGGTCTCATTTATTATGCATGAACCATTATTCCTTAGGGGTTCATTCATGATGTCTTCCGCTGTCCGACCCACGTCAATGCTAACAGTATGAGGTACCTTTCAGGTATAAATACACCTTCCCTAGCCCCTGTAAATCAGAGGAGACCTCAACTTCAGAGGAGCCCGTTTCCCGGCCTGACGCACTGAGAAGACGCTGTCATCCCTGCACGCAGAGAGTCCAGCTTCCAGTGATCTGACTTCCCTTGCGGGGTGTTGGAGTTCGAGTCTGGCAAAGAGATTCCTACCTCTCTCATTCTTCAGGTATGGAGCAGACTAGAACCTAGAGGGACTCTTGGCATACTAGGCATACTAGGCTTAACATACTC
>CAWUFW010027675.1:0-25549 GCA_963921515.1 Calotriton arnoldi | reverse complement strand
TGTGCTTCGTTCAGTTACATGTGCTGATTTGAGTTTGCATGATATGTGTGTGTGGTGCTCTGGTGCTGTTTGAGTGTGGCCATGTGCTACTTGACTGGATGCGTGCAGCGATGTGTCCTTGCAGGTGGTCTGTACTGCCCAACAGTGTTGACATGCTAACTTGGTTTTGTGTAGTTATCTCGTGACATGTATTAGACATGAGTATTGCCGTTCTGTGCTGTTCTTCAGTGGTTTTGACTGTGTGTCATGTCTGTCCTTCACAGGGTGCTGCTGGAGTTGTCTGATCAACTTGGATCCCCCGAATCCATGATTCACCTTCCAAGGTGGAAGCAGTCGTTTCCCTATAGGTGATGTGCCACACACCGCTGGACTTTCTATCTTCTGCACTTTTTGACTTTGTGGCCACAGCCAGGTTGGATTAGCTTGCATTTGTAGTGGAAACTACATGTTGGAAATGTGTAATAAACCTGTGCTTGACTTTGGGATGTGCGTTGTCTGTAGTCACACATCTGACTGATATTTGCTTACTGCACCTGTTGTCTAGTTGACAGTGACTGTGAATAGGTGGCGTGTCTGTACATTCCACTGTACTTCGTTGCAACATCAGTATAGGTGACGAGTCTGATGGCCCTGGTGTGTATGTGTTTTGTGGCCCTAGTGGTGTGTCTCCCTCATATGTGTCACATCGCCATGACTGACATGACAGTGTTGGACTTGCTGTAGCAGTTAGCATGCACAGTGTAATTTAGTAGATCAACATCTACATGACAAAAACCACGTTGGAATCACAACAGAGGCAGATATGGTGTATTGGTGAGTTTATTTACATACAGGTGTGAGGATGGTGCACAGGATGGTGGGTGCTGTACATAGAAATTTGGATCCAAAGTTCCCATGTGAATTGGAAGTCTTGGTAGCTGAAAAGTCCAGAGTAAAGTCCACAGTCATCTGATACATTTGGTCAACTAGAGCTCCCCATGTCATGTGGGAGAGTTGGCTTGGCTTCAACAGGGCGTGCAGTATGCACACAGAGGAAAAGTTCCAGAACAGGTGTTGGCTTCCTGGGGGATGTAGATGGCCATCGGCCTCTCAGTTTGGCCTCCTCGGACGGCCTCTCTTCTTGAGGGGACCCTCAGGTGCAGGCTGCGGCGGTGCAGGGGACTCTCTGCCAGAGTCCTCCTCCCTCCCTGTGGCATTTGCAGTTGTTTCAGCAGCAGATGTTGTGGGCACACAGGGAGGTGAGGCCATGTTGGTGCTGATCTGGCGGAGGCATGTCAGTATGTCCCTATGCACCGCTGTCAGTTGTTCCAATGTGTCCCACTTGGACTCCATGCCACACATGTGTGTCTCGACACGTGACATGTGTGTCTCGACACGGGACATGTGGGAGTCCAAGCGGGCATGATGGGCAGCCTGCTGCTGTTATATGTCCTTGAGGATCCCCACTACCTGGCTGACCTCTCCGGTGCTAGTCTGGTACGCATCTGCGATGCGTGCCAGTTGTGGGTCATCATACAGTCCAGACCCCTCTGCAAGGAGAGACCTATGTCTCCCACCCCTCACACCACCCCTGGCGACACATGCAGGACCTGCAGTGGCACGCACAGGTGACCGTGGGCCCACTTGGGTGTTGTTCCTGGGCTCGTTGTCAGCAGCTCCAGTTTGGGCCTGGGTCCGTGCGCTGTAGTCATCTGTGGTCCTTGGTGTGTCCGTGTTGGCAGGGGTGGCCTGTGTGTTGGCAGTTGTTGGAGGGGTGGGTGCAGGGGGTGCAGATGTTGGTCCTGCTGGTGCTGCATGATGACTCACACCGGAGGGTCCAGCTGGTTCTTCGCCATCCGAGGAGTGCAGAGGCTGATCCACACCAGTGAGCTCAGTGTTCCCCGGAGCCTGGGACAGGAGTCCTCCTGGTCTGCTGCTGTGTCCCCATCATCTCCTGTTTTGGGGAGAGACACAGATTGTATGTTATGTTTCTACTGGCATCAATTGTTCAAACACCTGACAGTTGTGACTGTACCTCTGGATGTGGGCCAGGACATTGCATTCTCCTAAATAGTGACAGTCAGTGAGTGATATTGGTGTAGCACATTGTCCTGCCAACCTGTGGCATGTCAATGTGAATGTTGAGGTGTGTGCATGACCAGCATTGGTGGTATTTGGTTACCATCCAGGCCTCCTTCTCCCCTCAGCCCAGTTATCCCACCATGCAACGTGCTTGCATTGCAGGGAGTGCAAGTTGGCTTTCAGGATGTCAGGCAGTGGTGTCCTGCTGTTTGTTGTTGCACAGTTCCCAGCAGGGCCTTGTGCTCCCCACAGCAGTACCCAGTGACAGCCATCTTGTGAGTCCTTATCCACTCCCTGTGATGTGAGCATGGTTGAGAGTGGTGTTGATGGGCCAATTGTGAGGGTGAGCAATATCTGTGCCTACAACTCCCATCATGCTATTGCCTCCACCCCCCTTCCCAGCATGGCCATCCTTCCTTCCTTTTGACTCTGCTTCCCTGTGGGGTGGGGTGCCTGTGCTGACAGGATGGCTGGGAGTGTTGTCCTGGCAGTTGTTTGGCTACAAGTCCCAAGAGTGTCCCTGTGCTTCACACAGCATAACCCAGGGTGGTGGTTCTTTGTGGGATCTTCAGTTAGGCTGTGAAGCATTGCATTCTCCCAGGTGGGTTATGTGGAGTTAGTGTTGAGAGGGTGTGTGAGGAGAGCTGCTTGTAACTATGGTCAGTGCTGTGAGTCCTCCTTCCCACCCAGCCAGATATCCCACCATGCAACGTGCTTGCATTGCAGGGAGTGCAAATTGGCTTTCAGGATGTCAGGCAGTGGTGTTGTGCTGTTTGTTGGTGCACAGTTCCCAGCAGGGACTTGTGCTCCCCACAGCAGTACCCAGTGTCAGCCATCTTGTGAGTCCTTATCCACTCCCTGTGATGTGAGCATGGTTGAGAGTGGTGTTGATGGGCCAATTGTGAGGGTGAGCAATATCTGTGCCTACAACTCCCATCATGCTATTGCCTCCACCCCCCTTCCCAGCATGCCCATCCTTCCCTCCTTTTGACTCTGCTTCCCTGTGGGGTGGGGTGCCTGTGCTGACAGGATGGCTGGGAGTGTTGTCCTGGAAGTTGTTTGGCTACAAGTCCCAAGAGTGTCCCTGTGCTTCACACAGCATAACCCAGGGTGGTGGTTCTTTGTGGGATCTTTCAGTTAGGCTGTGAGGCATTGCATTCTCCCAGGTGGGTTATGTGGAGTTAGTGTTGAGGGGGTGTGTGAGGAGAGCGGCTTGTAACTATGGTCAGTGCTGTGAGTCCTCCTTCCCACCCAGCCAGATATCCCACCATGCAACGTGCTTGCATTGCAGGGAGTGCAAGTTGGCTTTCAGGATGTCAGGCAGTGGTGTTGTGCTGTTTGTTGGTGCACAGTTCCCAGCAGGGTCTTGTGCTCCCCACAGCAGTACCCAGTGTCAGCCATCTTGTGAGTCCTTATCCACTCCCTGTGATGTGAGCATGGTTGAGAGTGGTGTTGATGGGCCAATTGTGGGTGTGACCAATATCTGTGACTACCACTCCCATCATGCTATTGGCTACACTGACTTGACCAGCATACACAGGATTCCTTCCTTTGAGTGAGCTTCCCTGTGAGGTGGTGTTCTAGTGGTGGGTAAATATCTGTGAGTGTTTGTTGGTTCTATTTGTGCCACTGCCTTGCTGTATTTGTTGTTAGGTTTGTAGATCTCATGGCACAGTTACATGTCACTATGAGATGGCAGGTATTGTGTTTGTCTGAGTAGCATTCACATCTTGGGATGAATATCTTTAGGTTGCTGTGTATTTGCTAAGTGTGCATGGTTCGCCTATCCCCTTGACTGTGATGTGTGTGTGTTGTCACACCATATTGTATATATTAGTTGTGTACTCACCAGGCTCTGGGATGTCTGTTAGTCCGTATACGCTCACTGGTGGTAGGATGGCCCGCACCTTCTCCTCCCAGGGCCTGAGGTATACTGGTTTTGCAGGAGGGCCACTGCCAGTGTGCTGGCTGAGGAGGTAGTCCGTTTTGAGTAGGTCCCGGACCCTCCTGCGCACATCATACCACCTGTTCTGGATGTCTTCCTTTGTGCGCAAACATGGTGATTGTGTGTTCACCCTGTCGACAATCCTCGCCCACATCTTGGTTTTCTGCGACATGGGGGTCTGTTGTACCAATGTACCAAACAACTGTGGCTCTACCCTGAGTATCTCGTCTACCAGGACTTCCAATTCACAATCTAGGAACTTATGGTTCTTCTTTGGGGGCATGGTGATGGGTGGTGGTGGTGATTGATGTGTGTGTGTGTGTGCAGGTGGGGGTGTGAGTGTAGGTTTAGCTGGGTGTGTGTGAGGATGCTATTTGTAGGTGTGGTAATGGTGTGTGGTTTGTGTGATGTATGAGCTGTGAGTGTGTCTGTGGTTGCTGTGTGATGGTGTTGTGTGCTGGCAGGTCAGTGGAATTTGCAAAGGATCATGGTAGGGATTTGTGGCCTTTATGTAGGTGGAGTTGGAGGTGTGTCCCTGTTCCATTTTTTTTCCCTCCCTGTATTTATTGGCTTAGTGGTTGCTTGTTTGGCCCTTTTTTTTCTAATTTTTCCTTGGTGTTTTTGGTGCATGTACGAGTCGTTCTTGTGTCCGAGTAGGACGCTGCAGTTGTCTGGTGCGATCTTGTCCGACTCGTTCCCGCTGTGTGTCAGCTAGGTTTCATATGCGGCGTACGAGTCGGTCGCGTAGTATTGGGTTGCTTCGGCTGGGTTTTGTATGTGTGTCGGCCGTACAGCTTGTGCTCCGGGCGAGTCGGTCGTGTTTTGCACGCACAGCATCGTACTACGCGGGTCGGAGTTCGCGGGTACGTTTCGTTCGGGTTCAATCCGAGTGCGTGTCGGTCGGTTCGTTTCGCGTGATTTCCCGGCCGGATGGCTTGTTTCCATCCGGCTCGGTCGGTCGTTTTTTATTCCGTCCGAGTCTGTCGGATTTCACATTCATTTCATCGTACTACCCGGGTCGTGCGGCGCCGGTCCGAGTCGGTCGGACTAAATTCCCGTACCGAGTCGGTCGGTACGTTTTACGGCCCGAATCGGAATCGGCCCCTAGATTGAAAGATGTGGAAATTAAAGCAAGTTCGTTGGTCACCGACACTTCTGACCTGCAGCGAAGGGTGGACGGTCTTCAAACTCTTACAACGAAACTGGAGGCGCAGCTGGATGAGTATGAAGGGCGCTCCAGGTGCCACATCGTCCGTATACTTGGGGTTCCGGAAAAAGCAGAGGAGCCGGCAGCGGACCTATTTGTCGAGGAGCTTGTCACTACTTACCTGAAACCGACTCGGTTGTCTAACTTTTCTTCCGTTGAGAGGGCGCACCGCGTGCCGGGGGTAGACCGAAGCCCGGAGCCCCCCGCGGCCTATAATCGCTAGGATTTTCAACTATAGGGACAGAGATGTTATCCTGCAGGCCGCTAGAGTCGCGCCCCACTCGAAATCCAGAATAGCACTGTAACCTTCTTTCCAGACTTTACCCTCAAGGTCCAACGACAGCGGCGTAGTTTCTTGGACGTCAAACGTGCGCTCAGAGAGAAAAACATCAAATACGCCATGCTGTTTCCAGCCAAGTTGAGGGTGGAGTCGGACGGGAAGGCCTGGTTCTTTGCTACCCCCGAGGAAGCATGGGACTGGCTTGACGGCTGGCGCGTGGCAGGACGAGGGAACAATCGTACTCAAAAGCCTGGTAAGGGCCGGGCCCAGGACGAAACAGAAGGGGGCGCCTCGTTGGGTGGACAGGTTGCAGCAACGGGTGGCGTTGGATAGCTGGTCTGTATCTTAATCCTCTTGTGTGTTGGCCCCTCCTCATCGGCCAGTTGGACTGGGCAATTATTGGGTTCTCTCAGTGGCAGACCTCGCTACGAGGCTATGTGTGTGGGACTGTCTAGAAAAGGATTTGACCGTTAACTAATGTATAGCACGATGTAATCAGGACTACGGTTCCTTTTGTTTTATTGTTTAATCACTCGCCCATTAGGTACGGAGTGGGTGCCCGGTTGGGTACACGCACCTTCTAGTTTAAGGGATGGGCAAAAGGCACTCTGCAAGTTTGGGGTGGCGGGAGGTTCTGATTCCGCCAGGCAGGGAGGGGGGTCGAGTTTGAAATGTTGGGAGGGGTGGGTACCCGTGCACTATGTCTTTACGTTAAGAACTGTAATCAGTGTGATCCTCTTGGGTTCCTTTTAGTGCAGGGTGGGGAGGGAGGGGATGTTTTAAGTTGGTTAGTTTTATGTTGTACTGGTATGACACTCTTGATATTATTTGAGAATTGGCAACTACTGAAATATGCATTTAGCAGGCAATGGACTCACGGGCTTGTTCTATCACATTGACATCCAGGGAGGTGGGGCCCTGTGGCTGTAAATCCACACCCTTAAGTCATGACGGGAGTAGCATCTAGGAAAGGGCTCAAACTGCTGTCATGGAATGTGAACGGGCTGGGGGATAAAATCAAACGTGGTATAGTGCTCCAATTTTTAAAGCGTCATTCCCCCGACGTGATCCTATTACAGGAGACGCACCTGCTTGGAAATGCCTGTGGGGGTATGTCGAGATGGGGATTCAAGCTTGTGGCACATTCAGCCTTTGGGTCTGGTTCCCGGGGTGTGGGTATAATGGTAAGGAAATCGTTCCCTATGGTAATAGATCTTGTTTGCACGGATAGTCTAGGCAGGTTTGTAGCCATTTCTGGGACCTGGGAGGGGAGTAAACTGAATCTCCTTTCTGTATATGTGCCGCCGGGCCTCCACGCCCAGGCATTTGCGGACCTCGGAAATCTCCTCTTGGCGTTGCCGGAGGGTAGAGTCCTGATCGGCGGCGACTTCAACTCTATTGTTTCTGACTCCCTAGATCGTTGGCCTCGGAGGGCCCTGCCCCCCTCCCGCCTGCAGATTCACAGTTTCCTGGGAGCACTGGATCTGGTGGATATCTGGCGGAAATTACATCCCGTTGAGCAACAATATACATTCTATTCAGGCGCACATCACAGTATGTCTCGCATTGACTATGTCCTTACGTTAGCACACCAGATTGACAGTGTTAAAGAAATTCAGCACTTGGCTAGGGGTATTTCTGACCACTCGCCTATACTGTGTCGCCTGGAGGTGGGGGAGCCCATTATAGGCCGGACGGCCCCGATTAACCCCTGGTACTCCCCATATTAGCGACAAAATCCTGGGCGATTCTGACCTGTATTTTCAGGAGAACGAGGGGTCAGTTGACTCATCAGTAACGCTATGGGAGGCCTACAAGACCATCATTCGGGGGGTGGCCCTGGCACAAATCACTGGCTTGAGGAGGGAAAGACGCGCGGATATGACCCGCTTGGAGGGGGACATTGTACGGTTAGAAGGGGCACTTAGCGTGCAACACTCGGAGGAGACACGACAAGACTTGCAAATCAAAATCAAGGAATATACTGACTTAGCGACTGAGGCTGCCAAATTACACCACAGAGCAACCCTCAGTAGGATCTAGGACGTAGGTGATAAAACCAGCAAATTGCTTGCGTGGCTGGACCGTAGAGATCAGGCCCACCGAGTGGTGGTTGAAATAGAAACGGACAGCGGCGCTCATCTTACCTCCCCGCAAGACATCGCTGATGCTTTCGGCCACTATTATCAGACCCTCTAAACATCCCAATCCCCACACACGGAGGAGGAGGCATCCTCCTTTCTGCAGGATATTTCACTACCATCACTTACTGAAGACGAGCGCCTTGACCTCGATCTCGACATCACTGAGACGGAGGTTGAGAAAGCCATCCACAATTTGCGGGGGGAAAGCTTCGGGCCGCAACGGCCTTCCTATCGAATTGTTCAAACTCATGTCGGGTAAGATTGCTCCTTATCTCACCAACATGTTCCTTGAGAGTAAAGAGGCGGGGCTACTACCTGTCGACCAGAGACTAGCAACTATTGTAGTTATCCATAAGGAGGGCAAGCCGGGTAATAAATGCTCCTCCTATAGACCGATCTCCCTGCTCAATGGCGAAGCTAAAGTCCTTGCGAAAGTCCTTGCCTCTCGCTTGCTGAGAGTCATTGCCCATCTGGTTCATCCGGATCAGTCGGGATTTATGCCCGCTAGGAACACCTCCCTTAATTTGCGCAGACTCCATGGTGTGCTGAGCCGAGCTGCTACTATTCGTGAAGACGCAGTAGTGGTTTCTCTTGACGCGGCGGCGGCATTTGACACCATTGAGTGGTCCTACATGTTTGCAGTGCTCCACAAACTTGGTCTGGGCCCTGAATACATTAAATGGGTTTGTCTCCTCTACCGGCAACCACTGGCCCAAATAGTGGTCAACAATAGGAAATCTTCCACTTTTGTACTTGGTAGGGGCACCAGGCAGGGCTGCCCCTAGTCCCCGCTTCTTTTCGCCATGACCCTGGAGCCACTGGCAATGTGGGTCCGCAGGGACCCTATTGTCGGGGGCTCAAGTGAACCCCTGGCTAGGAAGACCGCATCTCGTCATACGCGGACGATATCCTGCTCTATCTTGCTTCGCTGGCCATATCCCTAAATAGGGTCCTGAATATTTTTCGGGTGTTTGGCAGCTTTGCCGGATATAAAATTAACTGGACCAAGTCGGTGCTCTATGTTCTCAGCGGAGCGATGCCTCGGCTTCCCGGTGGGTTCCAACTAGTTGAGGCTACGAATGGCTTTAAATACCTGGGGATCTGGGTCTCTAGGGACCCATCCAGGTTTTATGAGCGCAATCTCCTACCACTCCTGCAGCACCTCAAATCTGACGTCCGACACTGGAAAGCGTTCCCTCTTTCTCTCTTGAGGCGTGCGGCCCTTTTTAAGATGATGTCTCTCCCGAGATTCCTATATGCTTTGCAGAACACTCCCCACTATGTTGACTCCTCATACTTTAAGGAAATAGATGGTCTCCTACGTGATCTACTCTGGGAGGGTAAACCCCCCCCGGATTGCTACATATAAGCTCACTCTGGGGTGGTTTGACGGAGGAATTGGACTGCCAGACATTAGGAGATATTACTGGGCTTCACACCTTGCTGCTATCAACCAGTGCACGTTTCGACTGCAGGGTGATCCTGCTTTTCAGATCGACAGGTGGCTGCTGCCGGGTGGGAGTTTTGAAGGGGCCTTGTATGTGCGCTCGTTGAGGCCTGCCTTGACTGGCCCCACCGGACATGCGGTGCAAGTGTGGAAAGCAGCCACGAGGAGCCTGGGGTGGGAGGGTAGGATTACACAGGCTACACCACTCTGGCACAACGAGCAGTTGGGTAGACTTATCCACTCGAAGGGATTCGACCGTTGGGACCTTATCGGAATATCCAAGGTGGGGGACATGTGGAAGTCAGGCGATATCATTCCATTTACACAGTTGCAACAGGAATTTGAGCTGGCCGGCTCTGAGTATTTTCGGTATTTGCAGATTAGACATGCTTTGCTCGCCGTGCTCCCCAGAGGCGAGTCACTACCCGAGTCCTCCCCACTCAAGGATAGGGTGTTAGATGGGTATTTGCCGGAGAAGGCCATCTCATTGATTTATAGGAAATTGATCAATAACATGTCCGATCCCCTGGTTCAGCTAAGGGCAAAATGGGACCATGATGTAGCAGGTTTGGACGACGAGGAGTGGTTGGCAGCTGTGGCCTCTCCTCGTGAGGTAGCCATTCCCTCTAGGCTCCTGCTAATTCAGCTAAAGATCCTCCATAGGTCCTACCTGTCTGGTCCACTACTTGTTCGAATGGGGTACAGGGAAGATGGCGGCTGCTCCAGACAATGTGGGCAGGAAGGTACCTTTGTTCATACACTCTGGGAATGCACTGTTATTCAGAGGCATTGGGCGGCAGTGGTGGGACTCATGAAGGAGGTGTTGGGTCAGCGGTTCGACTGCAACATCAAGCTAGCTATCCTGAATGTATGGGGCCCAACCGACCTAAACTCCAAAGAACGAATATGGGTAACTTTGGGACTGATGGTGGCAAAGCGTAACATTGCAAGATTGTGGAGGGCCCAGACCCCACCTACGATAGGGGACTGGAGTAAAGACATGGATTGGTGCATGGTCACAGAAAAAACTGTGTATGAAGCTAGGGGGTGCCCCGCCAAGTGGACTTTGATATGGGACAAATGGAATACTTATAGAGGCGGCCCATGTGAGCCCCCGAGGATGACGACAGAATCTGTCATCCGAGATCTTAATATGTCATAACTGAGAATTTTGTACTGTTGTTTTGCTACTATCTTGCCGGTGATACCCTTGTACCGCACTTTGTAGCCATTATATGTGTCATATGCCATTTTTGTATGTCATGCCTTGATTTCAATAAAAAGTATTGTTAAACATATGTCAATGTATCTGTACTACCTTGCTGGGTAGCACAAAGAGTCTCAGAAGTGCATACAATCAAGACATTCAAGCATCTTTTTAAAGGCAAGTAGGGAAATTACATAACTGTCCAAGCAAAAATCTGAAGTGCTGACTAAAGGGGTGGCCAATCTAGGTCAGAACACATGAAACAGCTTAGCGTAGCTCTGTCTTGAGACAACTGTGCTGGGTGAAAACCAAAATCCACCGTTAGAGGATTTCAAAAATTCCTTTAACTTCACTAAATTCCCAGAGAAACAAAGGACAGGAAAAGAGAATATCGAGATGTCTGTAGGCCTCAATAGTAAGGTTGGTTTGAGGGTTGTATTTTCTAGGCAAAGTTGTTGCAATTCTTGAGCCCGGCCCTGAGAAAGAATCATGACATGGCTAGATCTATGGAGTCAACAACACTAAATATGTAAAGAGCTTGATACGGTGAAGGTCTCTCCTGTCTCCTTCTTAATAGCCCAAGGAAACAGTGACTCCAGCCAGTACCAACAGAGGCACCCTCACTTAGAATGGATGGGAAAGGTGTCAAGTGTTATCTTAAGAGGGACCCAGGCCCCAGTTAGCATGAAAACGCAACAAAGGGCAGAAAAACCTCCTCGGTCATACTGGTAGTGTTTGATTAATGTTGATGACTGATAGAAGAGTGAAAAAATAGCACAAAAACTACCCTGAGACAGAGTTGAGAAAGAGCCAAACATGTCATCCAGGCGAGACAGCTAGCTCAGAATGCTACTGCAGAGAATGGAAGCAAAAACCGGGGATCAAGCAAGGAAAATGGCCATTTTGACTGCAGGTGGGGTATTAAACACAGCAATTATCAGGTTTCATTCTTAGATTGGGAAGCTTGGATAACAAATACTGGGGGAGCATACATCTTGGATAGGAATAGAATCAAGGCTTACCACTCCTTTTTTGTCAGGAAATATCATTTTGTCATGCGTAAGAAGATAGACCTTTTGTTTCACGTGCTCCTTGGCTTCCATGCTCTGTCCACTAGTCTCCTAACCTGACACACCCCCAACTTGCAGGCAAGCTTGCCACCAGAAATGAACTCTTGAAATTGACGCGCTCTGCAGTGATTCTGGTTGGATTGAGCGGCAGCAAATTCCACATCATGAACTGAGCGGGAGGACCAAAGATGCACTACATTCTCTTCAGAAGACACAAGGCCAAGCACCCATGCCACTACTTCTTGCTTGTTTTATTCCCAGATCATAATTGATGTACTGGAGGCGGATGAGAGATTTGATTGGATTTGGGAAACAGCATACTACTCCCAAGAGCCACTCTATCCACATCCATCACCATTCACATTACCAGTTGCCCAATACCCCCACACTATCACTCACCATTCTGCTGCCCCCTACAGGCCCACTACGATTAATACCAATTCTCCTACTCACTCAATAACATCTCGAACACCGCCGTAAACATCAATTACCATCCTCCTGCCGCTTTCCTGATCCCAACGGGTATGAATATGTATGTATACATTTTTATCCTACTTGTCAACCTTACACTATCCCCTTGCACATCAATGTCCATTATCTTACACTCCTTCACTATAACAAAAATCCCATTAACATCTATACTCATGTACGTCATTCCCTATTCTCTTTTGTCATGGAGCCCGACAATATTCCATGAACAAAAAATTCCCCATTCTCCTGAAAAACCATGACTACAATAGCAGCCCCATGAACATCAGTTCCTATCCCCATACCCCACCGAACTCCAACAACACTCTGTTGCTTCCTCTCTAACCCCAACACCACCCTAATGAACATTATTATCCATTCACTGTCCATCTCCCTTACACCAACAATTTCTTATTGACATTATTATACAATATATTTTTTTTCTTTGCAGGTAAGAGTGTTTTAAGGTTATGGGGGGCTTCCATGCTTGCAGATCTACATGGTGGCCTGGGAGATGAATGGTGAGATTGGTGGACATATGATGAGGAAGGAAGACAAATGCAATGGATGATATTGCCCCTGTACATTAATGGGCCTCTTGCTGGGATGAATTGGTGAGGACCTGCTGCTAATTTATTTGCACAGCTCGTGGTGGTTGTAGAGTATGAGGAGGTGGTGGAAGATTCCCATAGGGTATATTTGGGCCTCAACAGCAAGAGGATGTTTTCAGGTATAAAGAATTTCAGAGAGCATTGACCAACATTTAATGGAATCGGCATGTTCATACACTGGCAAGTATTTTGGGAAAAGGTTTATTGTGATCAACATTCTACGCACAAGTCGGTTAACAAGAACTGAGGCGGCAGAAGGGCCTGCATATGGACTACCAGTACCCACGAGTGCCACTTGGTACTCAAATAGTGAAACAAGTACTTAAACTGCAGAAAAATAAGCAGTAAAAAGCAGCAGTTTGAGGTGTGTGGTGGGCGCAAAGAGAAGCTATCCGAACCATCACCAGCAGGTGAGGAGAGGTCACTCGCGGAGTCATGTGCGCTGGCTCTCTAATGGGTCTCGCCTGTCAAGTACTCCAAGACTAGGACTTCCATCAAAAGACTGGCATCTAAAGAAATTTAAGGGCTTGAAATGCCAATGCAACCTATGCCACCATGTACCAACGTGTTACACTGCTACTGCTGCTCTGCAACAACGGATTGGATGAGAAGTTACAGGAGACAAAGAACCAGCTACAAGCCTTGGAGCCAGACTCATGGGCTTTGGGAATCACTATATAGTGTTTAGAGAACTCCAGTTTTGCCAGACCGCTGGTTCCCTTCCAGGTAGCATTTTTTTCATGGGAGTTATTCCAGTTTATTAAATTGAACTACAACTCCCACAATCCAATCCTCCAAACACGGCCCCCTCCTCAGCCTTCACCCGCTCCTTGGGCAGGAGGCGAGCATCAAAGACCAGTGTGAAGCCCTGGCAAGTATTTTAAGTTTGCTTCCTTTGTAGGGGTGAATGTGACTTTGGTGATATGTGCAGAACCATTATCTTTGCAGGTCCAAGGCCTAGGGATCTCTCTGGGTATTGTGACTGTAGAAGGTGTCTGGGGCCAGCTGTGTCAGAGCATTATTAGTGTCCTCTTGGAAAGCAATGGTCTCTGCTCTTGCAGGTGGCCATCTGGCTTCATAATTAACTTTGTTTTTGTCTTCTCTGGGAGAATTGAATGACGTGTACACATTGTTATCTGCATACAATCATGACATGCAAGTCTAATATCAACTTAATGTATCAGCATCAACCTGGCTCATTTCTATTCTCCATGGCCTTGTGGTGCTTGCCTAAGACTTAATGCACCCACTGCTTGTGGTTGATCTATCTCTTCTTCAACATGCCAATATTCCTTTCTACAGTGACTAGAGGATAATCTTGTCATCTCAGCCCACTGTCTGAATATGAGATGATGATCTGTGTACTAGACATCACAACTAACAATCCTTTCTGTGAAGCAAGGATGTCTAGCTCTTTCAAGAATTTTGCTGCTGTACCATTTGGTATAGCATCCTTCTGCTACAGTAGCATAAAATTATGTAGAAACATTGCTAGCTGTACATCTGTGGCTTTGCAGGGTGTGACTGCAACACTTCCAGTACACTCTACCGTACAGCTTGACTGCACACCATAACTGACGCTCTGTGACATTGACACTGCACCAAGGTATGGTACTAGAATATTGTAACCAAAATATAGTCTGTCTGACAAATATATTGCCCCATTGAAGTTAATAATAGAAAATCTACACCCAATAGAGCAATATTTTGTAAACAATATTTAGCACACAATATTTCTTTTAGACAATGTTTTTGCCAATGATATTCTGAACTACAACCCTGCAACACACCACAATAATGGTCCATATTATTATTTAGGCATAGTGGCAAATACGTCGTGCCAGGGTGTTGCACATTGACCCCTATTTGCATAGTCATCACCAGTTTTTAGGGGGACGTACCTGTTGGTAATATTCAACTCTAACAATAGAACACTGCTATCCAGTGCCTAGTGTACATGTTCTGCCCTCTGTAAAATGTCCAAATTGGCTTGAAACCTGATTGTAACAAGTACGTTTCCTATACAACCATAGCATATGATGCAGAAATGCACTCATGGCATGGAAAGTTAAATCAAACACAAGGAGATGATGGATGGAGCGCTGAAACTTTTCAGACACTCCCCCCCAGTCACAGATCTGGGTTGAATTCATCATCATTCTTTAGCTCACTTCGCCACCTCAGTTCAGACCCAGCTACATGAAAATCAGTCTTGACCCTGTGCCTCATGGGAACAGTCCAGCCCGAACTGCCAAGTCAGGTCTTCCCTGAACCGGAAACAAGCATCCTGGGACCGGTTTCGGGGTGACACCCCTCATCAGCCAGGCTAGCTTGAATCCAGTGGCAAAGTGAGCAAGAGACCCACGTCTGGGCATACCCTGCCAACTTAGGGCGAAAAAAGCAAACACAAGGAGAGGGTAGACGGAGCGCTGAAATGCTTGTTTCCAGACCAGGGAGGACCTGGCCTGGCATTTCGGGCTGTACTGTGCCCATTGGGCACACGGTCAAGACTGATTTGCATATGGCTGGATTCAAACTGGAATGGCATGGGGAGAAAATAAACAATGGATTTAGGCCCAGACATCTGTACTGGGGTGAATGCATGACATTGTTCTGCATTCTGTCCACCAATTGTTCTTTTTGCATTTGTCACCCCGAGTGGGATGGGTATGCCCATATGTGGGTCCCGTGCTCTCCATCCCACTGGAGTCAAGCTATCCTGCCTGATGGGGCAGAAACCCCAAAACCGGTCCTAGAATGCTTCTTTCCAGACCATGGAGGACCTGGCCTGGCAGTTCGGGCTGGACTGTGCCAATTGGGCACAGGGTCAAGACTAATTTGCATATGGCTGGGTTCAAACTGGAATGGCATGGGGAGCAAAAAAACAATGGATTTAGGCCCAGATCTCTGTACTGGGGTGAATGTATGACATTGTTCTGCATTCTGTCCATCAATTGTTCTTTTTGCATTTGTCACCCCGAGTGGGACGGGTATGCCCAGACGTGGGTCCCGTGCTCTCCACGCAAATGGAGTAAAGCTATCCTGGCTGATGTGGGGTGAAACCCCGAAATCTGTCCTAGGATGCTTGTTTCCAGACCAGGGAGGACATGGCCTGGCAGTTAGGGCTGGGCTGTGCCCATTGGGCACAGGGTCAAGAATGATTTGCATATGGCTGGGTTCAAACTGGAATAGCTTGGGGAGCAAAAAAAACAATAGATTTAGTCCCAGATCTCTGTACTGCGGTGAATGTATGACATTGTTCTGCATTCTGTCCAACAATTGTTCTTTTTGCATTTGTCACCCCGAGTGGGACGGGTATGCCCGGACGTTGGTCCCGTGCTCTCCATGCCACTGGAGTCAAGCTATCCTGGCTGATGTGGGGTGAGACCCCGAAACCGGTCCTAGGATGCCTGTTTCCAGACCGGGGAGGACCTGGCCTGGCAGTTTGGGGTGGACTGTGCTCATTGGGCACAGGGTCAAGACTGATTTGCCTATGGCTGGGTTCAAACTGGAATTGCATGGGGAGCAAAAAAACAATGAATTTAGGCCCAGATCTCTCTACTGGGGTGAATGTATGACATTGTTCTGCATTCTGTCCATCAATTGTTCTTTTTGCATTTGTCACCCTGAGTGTGACGGGAATGTCCAAAAGTGGGTCCCGTGCTCTCCATGCCACTGGAGTCAAGCTATCCTGGCTGATGTGGGGTGAAACCCTGAAACCGGTCCTAGGATGCTTGTTTCCAGACCAGGAAGGACCTGGCCTGGCAGTTCAGACTGGACTGTGCCCATTGGGCACAAGGTCAAGACTGATTGGCATATGGCTGGGTTCAAAATGGAATGGCATGGGGAGCGAAAAAAACAATGTATTTAGGCCCAAATCTCTGTACTGGGCTGAATGTATGACATTGTTCTGCATTCTGTCCATCAATTGTTCTTTTTTTTGCATTTGTCACCGCGAGTGGGACGGGTATGCCCACACGTGGGCACTATGATCTCCATGCCACTGGAGTCAAGCTATCCTGGCTGATGTGGGGAGAAACCCCGAAACCGGTCCTAGGATGCTTGTTTCCAGACCAGGGAGGACCTGGCCTGGCAGTTTGGGCTGGACTGGGACCATTGGGCACAGGGTCAAGACTGATTTGCATATGGCTGAGTTCAAACTGGAATGGCATGGGGAGCAAAAAACAATGGATTTAGGTCCAGATCTGTATACTGGGGTGAATGTATGACATTGTTCTGCATTCTGTCCATCAATTTTTCTTTTTGGATTTGTCACCCCGAGTGGGACGGGTATGCCCAGACGTCTGTCCGGTGCTCTCCATGCCACTGGAGTCAAGCTATCCTGGCTGATGAGGGGTGAAACCCCAAAACCGGTCCTAGGATGCTTGTTTCCAGACCACGGAGGACCTGGCCTGGCAGTTCGGGCTGGACTGTGCCCATTGGGCACAGTGACAAGACTGATATGCATATGGCTGGGTTCAAACTGGAATGGCATGGGGAGCAAAAAACACAATGGATTTAGACCCAGATCTCTGTACTGGGGTGAATGTATGACATTGTTCTGCATTCTGTCCATCAAGTGTTCTTTTTGCATTTGTCATCTTGTGTGGGCCGGGTATGCCCAGACGTCGGTCCCGTGCTCTCCATGCCACTGGAGTCAAGCTATCCTGGCTGATGTGGGGTAAAACCCCAAAACCGGTCCTAGTATGCTTGTTTCCAGACCAGGGAGGACCTGGCCTGGCAGTTCGGGATACACTGTGCCCATTGGGCACAGAGTCAAGACTGATTTGCATATGGCTGGGTTCAAACTGGAATGGCAAGCTGAGCAAAAAAGCGAAGGATTTAGGCCCAGATCTCTGTACTAGGGTAAATGTATGACATTGTTCTGCATTCTGTCCATCAATTGTTCTTTTTGCATTTGTCACCCCGAGTGGGTACGGGTGTGCCCACACGTGGGTCCCGTGCTCCCCATGCCACTGGAGTCAAGCTATCCTGGCTGATGTGGGTTGAAACCCCGAAACCGGTCCTAGGATGATTGTTTCCAGACCAGGGAGGACGTGGCCTGGCAGTTCGGGCTGGACTGTGCCCATTGGGCACAGGGTCAAGACTGATTTGCATATGGCTGTGTTCAAACTGGAATGGCATGGGGAGCACAAAAACAATGGATTTAGGCCCAGATCTCTGTACTAGGGTGTATGTATGACATTGTTCTGCATTGTGTCCATCAATTGTTCTTTTTGCATTTATCACTCTGAGTGGGACGGGTATGCCCAGACATGGGTCCCGTGCTCTCTATGCCACTGGAGTCAAGCTATACTTGCTGATGTGGGGTGAAACCCCGAAACCGGTCTTAGGATGCTTGTTTCCAGACCAGGGAGGACCAGGCCTGGCAGTTCGGGATAGACTGTGCCCATTGGGCACAGGGTCAAGACTGATTTGCATATGGCTGGGTTCAAACTAGAATGGCATGTTGAGCAAAAAAACTATGGATTTAGGCCCAGATCTCTGTATTAGGGTGTATGTATGACATTGTTCTGCATTCTGTCCGTCAATTGTTCTTTTTGCATTTGTCACCCCGAGTGGGACGGGTATGCCCAGACGTGGGTCCCATGTTCTCCATGCCACTGGAGTCAAGCTATCCTGGCTGATGTGGGGTGAAACCCCGAAGCTGGTCCTAGGATGCTTGTTTCCAGACCAGGGAGGACCTGGCCTGGCAGTTCGGGTTGGACTGTGCTCATTGGGCACAAGGTCAAGACTGATTTGCATATGGCTGGGTTCAAACTGGAATGGCATGGGGAGCAAAAAAACAATGGATTTAGGCCCAGATCTCTGTACTGGGGTGAATGTATAACATTGTTCTGCATTCTGTCCATCAATTGTTCTTTTTGCATTTGTCACCCCAAGTGGGACGGGTATGCCCAGACGTGGGTCCTGTGCTCTCCATGCCACTGGAGTCAAGCTATCCTTTCTGATGTGGGGTGAAACCCTGAAACTGGTCCTAGGATCCTTGTTTCCAGACCAGGGAGGACCTGGCCTGGCAGTTCGGGTTGGACTGTGCTCATTGGGCACAGGGTCAAGACTGATTTGCATATGGCTGGGTTCAAACTGGAATGGCATGGGGAGCAAAAAAACAATGGATTTAGGCCCAGATCTCTGTACTGGGGTGAATGTATAACATTGTTCTGCATTCTGTCCATCAATTGTTCTTTTTGCATTTGTCACCCCAAGTGGGACGGGTATGCCCAGACGTGGGTCCTGTGCTCTCCATGCCACTGGAGTCAAGCTATCCTTGCTGATGTGGGGTGAAACCCTGAAACCGGTCCTAGGATGCTTGTGTCCAGACCAGGGAGGACCTGGCCTGGCAGTTCGGGCTGGACTGTGACCATTGCGCACAGGGTCAAGACTGATTTGCATATGGCTGGGTTCAAACTGGAATGGCATGGGGAGCAAAAAAAACAATGGACTTAGGCCCAGATCTCTGTACTGGGGTGAATGTAAGACATTGTTCTACATTCTGTCCATCAATTGTTCTTTTTGCATTTGTCACCCTGAGTGGGACGGGTATGCCCGGACGTGGTTCCCGTGCTCTACATGCCACTGTAGTCAAGCTATCCTGGCTGATGTGGGGTGAAACCCCGAAACCGGTCCTAGGATGCTTGTTTCCAGACCAGGGAGGACCTGCCCTGGCAGTTCGGGCTGGACTGTGCTCATTGGGCACAGGGTCAAGACTGATTTGCATATGGCTGGGTTCAAACTGGAATGGCATGGGGAGCAAAAAAACAATGGATTTAGGCCCAGGTCTCTGTACTGGGGTGAATGTATGACATTGTTCCGCATTCTGTCAATCAATTGTTCTTTTTGCATTTGTCACCCCGAGTGGGACGGGTATGCCCAGACGTGGGTCCCGTGCTCTCCATGCCACTGGAGTCAAGCTATCCTTTCTGATGTGGGGTGAAACCCTGAAACTGGTCCTAGGATCCTTGTTTCCAGACCAGGGAGGACCTGGCCTGGCAGTTCGGGCTGGACTGTGCTCATTGAGCACAGGGTCAAGACTGATTTGCATATGACTGGGTTCAAACTGGAATGGCATGGGGAATATAAAACAATGGATTTAGGCCCATATCTCTGTACTGGGGTGAATGTATGACATTGTTCTGCATTCTGTCCATCAATTGTTCTTTTTGCATTTCTCACCCCGAGTGGGACGGGTATGCCCAGACGTGGCTCCTGTGTTCTCCAAGCCACTGGAGTCAAGCTATCCTGGCTGATGTGGGGTGAAACCCTGAACCTGGTCCTAGAATGCTTGTTTCCAGACCAGGGAGGACCTGGCCTGGCAGTTCGGGTTGGACTGTGCTCGTTGGGCACAAGGTCAAGACTGATTTGCATATGGCTGGGTTCAAACTGGAATGGCATGGGGAGCAAAAAACAATGGATTTAGGCCCAGATCTCTGTACTGGGGTGAATGTATAACATTGTTCTGCATTCTGTCCATCAATTGTTCTTTTTGCATTTGTCACCCCAAGTGGGACGGGTATGCCCAGACGTGGGTCCTGTGCCCTCCATGCCACTGGAGTCAAGCTATCCTGGCTGATGAGGGCTGAAAGCCCGAAACCGGTCCTAGGATGCTTGTTTCCAGTCCAGGGAGGACCTGGCCTGGCAGTTCGGGCTGGACTGTTCCCATTGGGCGCAGGGTCAAGACTGATTTGCATATGGCTGGGTCCAAACTGGAATGGCATGGTGAGCAAAAAAACGATGGATTTAGGCCCAGATCTCTGTACTGGGGTGAATGTATGACATTGTTCTGCATTCTGTCCATCAATTGTTGTTTTTGCATTTGTCACCCCGAGTGGGACGGGTATGCCCAGACGTGGGTCCCGTGCTCTCCATGCCACTGGAGTCAAGCTATCCTGGCTGATGAGGGCTGAAAGCCCGAAACCGGTCCTAGGATGCTTGTTTCCAGTCCAGGGAGGACCTGGCCTGGCAGTTCGGGCTGGACTGTTCCCATTGGGCGCAGGGTCAAGACTGATTTGCATATGGCTGGGTCCAAACTGGAATGGCATGGTGAGCAAAAAAACGATGGATTTAGGCCCAGATCTCTGTACTGGGGTGAATGTATGACATTGTTCTGCATTCTGTCCATCAATTGTTCTTTTTGCATTTGTCACCCGAGTGGGACGGGTATGCCCAGACGTGGGTCCCGTGCTCTCCATGCCACTGGAGTCAAGCTATCCTGGCTGATGAGGGCTGAAAGCCCGAAACCGGTCCTAGGATGCTTGTTTCCAGTCCAGGGAGGACCTGGCCTGGCAGTTCGGGCTGGACTGTTCCCATTGGGCGCAGGGTCAAGACTGATTTGCATATGGCTGGGTCCAAACTGGAATGGCATGGTGAGCAAAAAAACGATGGATTTAGGCCCAGATCTCTGTACTGGGGTGAATGTATGACATTGTTCTGCATTCTGTCCATCAATTGTTCTTTTTGCATTTGTCACCCCGAGTGGGACGGGTATGCCCAGACGTGGGTCCCGTGCTCTCCATGCCACTGGAGTCAAGCTATCCTGGCTGATGAGGGCTGAAAGCCCGAAACCGGTCCTAGGATGCTTGTTTCCAGTCCAGGGAGGACCTGGCCTGGCAGTTCGGGCTGGACTGTTCCCATTGGGCGCAGGGTCAAGACTGATTTGCATATGGCTGGGTCCAAACTGGAATGGCATGGTGAGCAAAAAAACGATGGATTTAGGCCCAGATCTCTGTACTGGGGTGAATGTATGACATTGTTCTGCATTCTGTCCATCAATTGTTGTTTTTGCATTTGTCACCCCGAGTGGGACGGGTATGCCCAGACGTGGGTCCCGTGCTCTCCATGCCACTGGAGTCAAGCTATCCTGGCTGATGAGGGCTGAAAGCCCGAAACCGGTCCTAGGATGCTTGTTTCCAGTCCAGGGAGGACCTGGCCTGGCAGTTCGGGCTGGACTGTTCCCATTGGGCGCAGGGTCAAGACTGATTTGCATATGGCTGGGTCCAAACTGGAATGGCATGGTGAGCAAAAAAACGATGGATTTAGGCCCAGATCTCTGTACTGGGGTGAATGTATGACATTGTTCTGCATTCTGTCCATCAATTGTTCTTTTTGCATTTGTCACCCGAGTGGGACGGGTATGCCCAGACGTGGGTCCCGTGCTCTCCATGCCACTGGAGTCAAGCTATCCTGGCTGATGAGGGCTGAAAGCCCGAAACCGGTCCTAGGATGCTTGTTTCCAGTCCAGGGAGGACCTGGCCTGGCAGTTCGGGCTGGACTGTTCCCATTGGGCGCAGGGTCAAGACTGATTTGCATATGGCTGGGTCCAAACTGGAATGGCATGGTGAGCAAAAAAACGATGGATTTAGGCCCAGATCTCTGTACTGGGGTGAATGTATGACATTGTTCTGCATTCTGTCCATCAATTGTTCTTTTTGCATTTGTCACCCGAGTGGGACGGGTATGCCCAGACGTGGGTCCCGTGCTCTCCATGCCACTGGAGTCAAGCTATCCTGGCTGATGAGGGCTGAAAGCCCGAAACCGGTCCTAGGATGCTTGTTTCCAGTCCAGGGAGGACCTGGCCTGGCAGTTCGGGCTGGACTGTTCCCATTGGGCGCAGGGTCAAGACTGATTTGCATATGGCTGGGTCCAAACTGGAATGGCATGGTGAGCAAAAAAACGATGGATTTAGGCCCAGATCTCTGTACTGGGGTGAATGTATGACATTGTTCTGCATTCTGTCCATCAATTGTTGTTTTTGCATTTGTCACCCCGAGTGGGACGGGTATGCCCAGACGTGGGTCCCATGCTCTCCATGCCACTGGAGTAAAGCTATCCTGGCTGATGAGGGCTGAAAGCCCGAAACCGGTCCTAGGATGCTTGTTTCCAGTCAGGGAGGACCTGGCCTGGCAGTTCGGGCTGGACTGTTCCCATTGGGCGCAGGGTCAAGACTGATTTGCATATGGCTGGGTCCAAACTGGAATGGCATGGTGAGCAAAAAAACGATGGATTTAGGCCCAGATCTCTGTACTGGGGTGAATGTATGACATTGTTCTGCATTCTGTCCATCAATTGTTCTTTTTGCATTTGTCACCCCGAGTGGGACGGGTATGCCCAGAAGTGGGTCCCGTGCTCTCCATGCCACTGGAGTCAAGCTATCCTGGCTGATGAGGGCTGAAAGCCCGAAACCGGTCCTAGGATGCTTGTTTCCAGTCCAGGGAGGACCTGGCCTGGCAGTTCGGGCTGGACTGTTCCCATTGGGCGCAGGGTCAAGACTGATTTGCATATGGCTGGGTCCAAACTGGAATGGCATGGTGAGCAAAAAAACGATGGATTTAGGCCCAGATCTCTGTACTGGGGTGAATGTATGACATTGTTCTGCATTCTGTCCATCAATTGTTCTTTTTGCATTTGTCACCCCGAGTGGGACGGGTATGCCCAGACGTGGGTCCCGTGCTCTCCATGCCACTGGAGTCAAGCTATCCTGGCTGATGAGGGCTGAAAGCCCGAAACCGGTCCTAGGATGCTTGTTTCCAGTCCAGGGAGGACCTGGCCTGGCAGTTCGGGCTGGACTGTTCCCATTGGGCGCAGGGTCAAGACTGATTTGCATATGGCTGGGTCCAAACTGGTATGGCATGGTGAGCAAAAAAACGATGGATTTAGGCCCAGATCTCTGTACTGGGGTGAATGTATGACATTGTTCTGCATTCTGTCCATCAATTGTTCTTTTTGCATTTGTCACCCCGAGTGGGACGGGTATGCCCAGACGTGGGTCCCGTGCTCTCCATGCCACTGGAGTCAAGCTATCCTGGCTGATGAGGGCTGAAAGCCCGAAACCGGTCCTAGGATGCTTGTTTCCAGTCCAGGGAGGACCTGGCCTGGCAGTTCGGGCTGGACTGTTCCCATTGGGCGCAGGGTCAAGACTGATTTGCATATGGCTGGGTCCAAACTGGAATGGCATGGTGAGCAAAAAAACGATGGATTTAGGCCCAGATCTCTGTACTGGGGTGAATGTATGACATTGTTCTGCATTCTGTCCATCAATTGTTGTTTTTGCATTTGTCACCCCGAGTGGGACGGGTATGCCCAGACGTGGGTCCCGTGCTCTCCATGCCACTGGAGTCAAGCTATCCTGGCTGATGAGGGCTGAAAGCCCGAAACCGGTCCTAGGATGCTTGTTTCCAGTCCAGGGAGGACCTGGCCTGGCAGTTCGGGCTGGACTGTTCCCATTGGGCGCAGGGTCAAGACTGATTTGCATATGGCTGGGTCCAAACTGGAATGGCATGGTGAGCAAAAAAACGATGGATTTAGGCCCAGATCTCTGTACTGGGGTGAATGTATGACATTGTTCTGCATTCTGTCCATCAATTGTTCTTTTTGCATTTGTCACCCCGAGTGGGACGGGTATGCCCAGACGTGGGTCCCGTGCTCTCCATGCCACTGGAGTCAAGCTATCCTGGCTGATGAGGGCTGAAAGCCCGAAGCCGGTCCTAGGATGCTTGTTTCCAGTCCAGGGAGGACCTGGCCTGGCAGTTCGGGCTGGACTGTTCCCATTGGGCGCAGGGTCAAGACTGATTTGCATATGGCTGGGTCCAAACTGGAATGGCATGGTGAGCAAAAAAACGATGGATTTAGGCCCAGATCTCTGTACTGGGGTGAATGTATGACATTGTTCTGCATTCTGTCCATCAATTGTTGTTTTTGCATTTGTCACCCCGAGTGGGACGGGTATGCCCAGACGTGGGTCCCGTGCTCTCCATGCCACTGGAGTCAAGCTATCCTGGCTGATGAGGGCTGAAAGCCCGAAACCGGTCCTAGGATGCTTGTTTCCAGTCCAGGGAGGACCTGGCCTGGCAGTTCGGGCTGGACTGTTCCCATTGGGCGCAGGGTCAAGACTGATTTGCATATGGCTGGGTCCAAACTGGAATGGCATGGTGAGCAAAAAAACGATGGATTTAGGCCCAGATCTCTGTACTGGGGTGAATGTATGACATTGTTCTGCATTCTGTCCATCAATTGTTCTTTTTGCATTTGTCACCCGAGTGGGACGGGTATGCCCAGACGTGGGTCCCGTGCTCTCCATGCCACTGGAGTCAAGCTATCCTGGCTGATGAGGGCTGAAAGCCCGAAACCGGTCCTAGGATGCTTGTTTCCAGTCCAGGGAGGACCTGGCCTGGCAGTTCGGGCTGGACTGTTCCCATTGGGCGCAGGGTCAAGACTGATTTGCATATGGCTGGGTCCAAACTGGAATGGCATGGTGAGCAAAAAAACGATGGATTTAGGCCCAGATCTCTGTACTGGGGTGAATGTATGACATTGTTCTGCATTCTGTCCATCAATTGTTCTTTTTGCATTTGTCACCCCGAGTGGGACGGGTATGCCCAGACGTGGGTCCCGTGCTCTCCATGCCACTGGAGTCAAGCTATCCTGGCTGATGAGGGCTGAAAGCCCGAAACCGGTCCTAGGATGCTTGTTTCCAGTCCAGGGAGGACCTGGCCTGGCAGTTCGGGCTGGACTGTTCCCATTGGGCGCAGGGTCAAGACTGATTTGCATATGGCTGGGTCCAAACTGGAATGGCATGGTGAGCAAAAAAACGATGGATTTAGGCCCAGATCTCTGTACTGGGGTGAATGTATGACATTGTTCTGCATTCTGTCCATCAATTGTTGTTTTTGCATTTGTCACCCCGAGTGGGACGGGTATGCCCAGACGTGGGTCCCGTGCTCTCCATGCCACTGGAGTCAAGCTATCCTGGCTGATGAGGGCTGAAAGCCCGAAACCGGTCCTAGGATGCTTGTTTCCAGTCCAGGGAGGACCTGGCCTGGCAGTTCGGGCTGGACTGTTCCCATTGGGCGCAGGGTCAAGACTGATTTGCATATGGCTGGGTCCAAACTGGAATGGCATGGTGAGCAAAAAAACGATGGATTTAGGCCCAGATCTCTGTACTGGGGTGAATGTATGACATTGTTCTGCATTCTGTCCATCAATTGTTCTTTTTGCATTTGTCACCCCGAGTGGGACGGGTATGCCCAGACGTGGGTCCCGTGCTCTCCATGCCACTGGAGTCAAGCTATCCTGGCTGATGAGGGCTGAAAGCC